>CM051823.1:112503457-112778457 GCA_028451465.1 Erethizon dorsatum
TCTGAAGGAAATGAAACTGTATTAAAATATCTGTTATTCAAGGATAAAAATTTATCATTAAAAAAGCTATAAACCTTAATTTAAAGAGAACAAATGGGATAAAATATTGTTAGGGATGCAGACTGTGTTAGTCAGTTTTCTGTCACCTTAAGAAAAAGTGAGAAAGTCATCTTAATAAAGATTTATTTTGGTTCAGTTTCAGAAGTTTCAATTCATGATCACTTGGCTCTGTTACTCTTTGCCTCTGGAAGCACAGTATATCAGGAGCATGTGCTACAGGAGGCTGTTCACCTCGTGATGCCTAGGAAGCAAATAAAAGAGAGGAAGAGATCAGCATCCCAATGTCCCCTTCAAGGACACACCCCAGTGATCTGACTTCCTTTCCCCGAGTCCCACCTCACAACAGTTCTACCACCTCCACAGACCGGAGACAAAACCTCCCACATGTGTGTCTTTGGGAGACATTCAAAAACCAAATGATAGCAGAGACAGAAGCTAACAAAATTATACCAGCAATTTATTATATATCAAAGAATTAGTCATGGTAATAATACAGGAAGAAAGAAAGAAATACCACACTTATTAATAAGCATTGAGGTAATATATAAAATACAGACAGCAAAATAAAATTCCTAATTATATAAAAAGAGATGCAGATTCACTAGTAAATGAATAATTTTTAAACTCTAAAACAAAAAGTTAAAATTACTTTAAAAGACTAAAGTTATATAATAACAGGGATTTAAATCACAACTGATGGACATGTAAAACAGTGGAAGTAAGCTGGAAAATATTATGACTGTGAATTATAGAAGTGCATCAAGGGGCCGGTGAGATGGCTCAGTGGCGTAAGCGCCTGCCTGGCAAGCGCAAGGGCCTGAGTTCGACTCCCGGAACCCACATACGAAAAAAGGGCCGGTGATATCACTCAGCAGCACGGGTGCCTGCTGGCATGTGAAGTCCTGAGGTCGACCCCCAGTACCCACAAAAAAAAAAAAAAAAGTGCATCAAATAGATTTTCCTTTCTTTCTGAAAGGAGTTCTTACAGGAAGTTTGGTAGAAAAAAAGATACAACAAAACAAGTAAAGGAAAAATGACATTAAAAGCAGTGTCAACTGAGCTACGTATTTGTTGTAATTTTATGGAAAAAAAGATAATGCTACCCTTAAAAGCATAGATTTGTGGAGTTTTTTTAATGTTTTTAAATCACTGTGAAGAAATCTATTGTAATCAGAACAATACACCAAAACATCTAAGATTTAGAGTCTTGCAAACTATATCATAAAATAAATTACCTCCATGGCACAAAAGTACCATTTAAAATTTTTAAATCATTAAGTATGCAAAATGGTTTAAGTGTTTGGCTTTTTTTGTCTCTCTGCTAACAAAAGACAGCAATGAGATGCAACTTCCAAAATTAGGAAGGATCATCCAAAATAAAATAAAAGTAGATGAGAATGGTCTTTCACATTTGGCAATTCACTATTTATTAAATATCTGTGATCTTATAGGTTTTGTGGAAGGCAGATACAATAATAGTAATTAAAATAGCAAGTATTTACTAATGAGTTACGTGTCAGGTACTACGCTAAACACTTTACATTTATTATCTCATTTAATTTCCAACCCAAAAAGCTATTAGTTCACTACTATGCCAAGAGGCAAAGACAGGTGAATGATAGATCTATGGCTAAAGCCTGTGACATCTGATCCCAGGGTATAATGTCTTTGATGTCACTAACGAAGTGAAGAGGATCCAAAGCTAGTTCTTAGAGAGCTCATAAAGAAGTGCTAGAAGCATGTAAAATAAAGTGTAGAAGATAAAAGATACTTTAAAAGTCCTTGTCATTTATTTATTCATTCAACAAATATGTATTGAGTACTCAATAAATACTTTTTTCTAGGCACCCAGGATCCAGCAAGTAACAAGAGGAAATACCTGTCTTCATGGGATGTGCATTCACTTGAAGAAATCTACAATACAAAAATAAACCATTTCGGTTAGTGATAAATGTAAATTAAAAAATATATACCTCCATAAAAGCCCTCTCTCTGACAAGTAGGCACCCAGAAAAATCTTGGTGATGAGAAGACATCATCCCAAAAGCCTAAAGGAGTGTTCCAGGTAGAGAGAAAGGCAAATTTAAACATCTAAGCCACTTGTGTATTCCAAGTCCCAAGGAGAAGGAGAGTGAGGAGTCAGATATAAGATCAGAGAGAGTGTGGACAATAGACAGGACCTTGGACATGACTAAGCTTGCTTTCTTATGTCTTTTGGGGAGAGGGGTTAATTTCAAATTTGGAAGAACATTAGTACTAGGTGATTCATATGCTCTTTATCCAGATTTATCCAGATTGTTAACATTTTACCCCATTTCTCTTATCATTTGTGCTGTTCATGTGTGTTGGTTCACTCATGTGTGTATTTTTCAGCCATTTCAGAGAAAATTGCATGAATCATGGCCCTCTGCTGTCAACATTCTAATCTTCCATCTAGCCTGAACCAAAAATTTTTTTGATGATTGCAAAATAGTGATTTCAAATTCCAGGATTCCCTCCATATTTACCAGTGGTCCTTGGCATTCTACTGTAGTCAGAAGTCCCTGTTTTTCTCCCAGCTGGGTATTTATTTTCAGCATGGATTCATAGATTTTTATTTTTCCAAGATCTATAATTTATTAATGTTTTTAATTATTCAATGTTCAACTTTTCCCAATCTTGGCCAGCAGGAGCTCCTTCAAGTTAGTTCATATATTTAATTAGCATAATTTTTTTTTGTGGGTACCGGGGGGTCGACCTCAGGACCTTGCGCGCCAACAGGCACCCGTGCCACTGAGCGATATCACTGGCCCCTTTTTCGTATGTGGGTTCTGGGAGTCGAACTCGGGCCCTTGCGCTTGCAAGGCAGGTGCTTACGCCACTGAGCCATCTCACCGGCCCTAGCATAATTTTAATTACCACAGGAAACTAGTGGTTTTATCTCTTGGAGTACTCTTTTTTACTTTCCAGCATAAAACTGTCCAACAGAATTTTCTACAATGATGGAAATGCTCCACATCTGTGTAACTAGTATTATAGCCACTAGAACCACGTGGCAATTGAGCACTTGAAATATAGCTAATGCAACTGAGGAACTGACTTACTCATTTATTTAATTTTAAGTAGTGTAATTTTAAATTGCCACAGGAAGCTAGTGGTTACTATATTGGACCCCACTGTAATCTGGCAAAATAAGATATTCTAAGATCATCTATTACCTCCCCTGCTTCAGCTCTGGAATCAGCAATTTCTTCAAGGAACATTGGTTCCTTTTAACAGAAAATGATTTAGAGACCAAGTTCTGCTATAGGGGTGTCTTTGCTCCTAGGCTCTTTCAAAAAACAAGGAGATACACACACACATAAATTTGTGTGTACATACAAACATACATATCAATATATAACTATTTTTGCATCATGAGTTAATACAAATAACTCCAATTCTAATCCTTCTCTACAGAGGTCTTCCTCACCTTCTCCCGTTTTATTTTTCTGTATCTCTTCTTCCATTGAGAACCTAGCTCTCAACAACATCCACTCAATTATTTATTTTTCATTTAAGATTTTTTTAAATTTTTTTGTATATTTATGTTTGCAATACATAATAATTACATTCATTTTGGGGAACTGGTCATGTGTTGATCATTTTTACTCCCCTTCCCTTCCCCACTCCCCTCTCCTCTCCCTCCTCCAGATCCATACCCCATTGCCACAGCATCTACTTCCCTGTCTCCTAACATCTCTTTTTTATCTTTATATTTTGCCCTCAACTTGAATATTTGTAATGCAAGGTCCATTCAAATATGTGGAAGTTCACAACTCAATGTTCGTAACCCAGGGATTTACTGTATTAAAAATGCTTTGCATATTAGTAGAGCATGCTACTGGGTGTGTATCGGTGGGTCATGGAGGCATGGTGTTGGGTAGTGTATATGGTCCCCCACCAACTCCTCTCTGGTGCTGCTCCCCTGCTCTGCTCACTCCTTGGCCACCATGAACTAAGCAGCTTTGCTTTGCCACACCCTTCTGCCATGATGTGTCTGCCTTGGAAGAAGCTTACTATGGACTGGATTGCCCTAAA
The DNA here is from genome assembly GCA_028451465.1 of Erethizon dorsatum. Classification (NCBI taxonomy): domain Eukaryota; kingdom Metazoa; phylum Chordata; class Mammalia; order Rodentia; family Erethizontidae; genus Erethizon; species Erethizon dorsatum. Next base: position 112,507,577 of record CM051823.1, read on the forward strand.
CTGTTAGCTATATTAGACATCGCCTCCTTTAAATTGTTACTGTCAGGTGTTCTGGCCAGCAATGAGAAAGCTGTCTAATACACATAGACTTAACGCAACAACTAAAATAAGTATTTATAAAGTACATCCTAAATGTCAGTCAAGGTTCTAAGGATATAGCAGTGGACAAAAAAGAAGTCTTTTATTTTTTGCCCCTGTAGAATTTACTTTTGGGGAGAGTTAACAAGATTTGAGTCTGTATCCTAGCTCTGTTGTCTGACCTTCAGCAAATAACTTCTTACAACCTTGGTTTTCTCTTCTAATGGAATTGAAAATTTCTTTCACTGATTCAACATGGCAGGAAGGATACAGGGTTTACCTCTACTCTTTAAAATTTCACTGAGGAAGGGAAAAGGAATAAACTAACAAAGATAAAAACTATAAGAGAAAATAAAAGTCATAAACTTTTGAAACCTAAAAAAAATAGATGGCTAAATGATAACAAATGTAGCAATTCAGAAAGCACAAACAAAAGAGAACGTACAGAAACAGATTGAGTCACACTGTAGTGTGGTATACTCAGCAACTTTTTTATGTAAAGGTTCACCTCATAGTACATTTGTGCTGCTGTAACAAAATACCTGGGACTAGGTAATTTATAAAGAACAGAAATTTATTTTTCATCGTTCTAGAGGATGGAAAGTCCAAGATGGCAGAAAACAGAAGAATGAAAATGTTTAATGCTGCATGAAGCTGTTTTTAAAAGATCTTAATCCTTTTCACAAGGGAAGAGCTTTCATAACCTAATAATCTCTTTTCCTTCCTCTTTCTTCTTTCTTTCTTCCTTTCTTTTTGTTGCCCTGAATTCACAATCCTCCTGTCTCTGCTTCCCAAGTAGTACAACCATGTCTAGCCTAATCACCTCTTACAGGCCTCACCTATTTATACTATCACAATGGCCATAATTTCAGTGTAGGAAGTATGAAGGTAATACATTCAAACCATACAATCTAGATAGTCAGTAGTATAGGCTTTATTGTCATGGGGTCTCTGTCACAACTACCCAACTCTGCAGCTGTAATACATGTCTATGGGCATGGCTTTGTTACAAAAAGAAACTTTACTTATAAAAATGACAGCTTTTGGAAGGGGAGGGCATATTGTGTTTTAGCTAGATCACAGTTTGCCAGACCCTGGTATAACGCTTGAGGGATGGGGACACAAGTTATTCCTGAAACCAGCAGAGCAGGGGATCTAAAAACAGGACTGAAAGCATATAGTAGAGGCAGCTAGGACCTGCTTTTTCCCATCCCTTATAATGAGGTAAAGGCCCCCACACCTTGTCAAAAGACTGAAAAGCTATTGTCTGGGAAACTAAATTCAGAGGATGGTGAATTTGGCCACAATAAAGGCATGTGTGTGATACCCTTATAAAAACAAAGATACTACCTTAATAAGCACTTGTCCACATTGAGATGGTAAGACCTGGAAAAGAGGTTGAGACTTTTTGGCAGATTAGTGGATCCTGCTGTGCAGAAACTTATCAAGTCTAGAGAAAATATCCATAGATATTGAGACCTGGTGATCTCCCAACAAAAACCTGGCCAGAACTTCCTAAAGACTACCAGTTTAATCCTCCACCCAGTTAGTGTCCAGTCTTGTTTCTATTGCTTCTATCTTAAAGAATCCCACTCTTATGAAAAACAGCAATCAAAATTAATGGAGAGGAAATTTAAAAGAAAAGAAAGGGAAAGTTCAAGGAATTAAATGGGCAGCCAAGAAAGTTTCAAAATGTAGCAATTACTGTACTCAGAAAAAAGAGAACATTTCATCCATAAAATAAAAATGGGAGACTGAAAAATAAGGAACATTCAGAGAACAAAAGAAAAGCACTGAAAGTTAAAAATACAAAAGAAACGAAGAATTCAACAGAAAGGTTGAAAAATATAGTTGAGAAAATCTACCAGAAACTAGAATGAGAAAATAAAAACACTTACAGGATTGTCCAAGGGAGTCTAACATCCAAATCATACTTCTTTCAGTCAGAGAGAACAGAGAATATGCTTGGTCTTCTATAGCTTTCATATATTTTTATTAAATGTCACAATTAAAAAAAAAGAAAATAATTTATAAATTCAAAATCTTTTCCTTTTACATTGAGGAGAAACCTCCAGGCATGCAAGAAAGGATCATTCATATCACCTATGATTCCTTCTAACATGTGTTAAGCACACCAGTAAAACCAGGAAAACACTAGCAAATTGGTTTTTCCTGTTCCAAGCAATTCTAAACAATTTCAATAATCTCAATACAATTCATATATACATTCCCTATTATTTTTGTAAGGATTTCATCAAGGCTTATCACTCTACCTTCATCTGTGCCTGCGCATTCCTAAAATTCATTCTCTCCTGTCATAATCCTCCGGGCTTCTGGCAGATGTGAGAGGGCCCATACCTGTTTACAATGAGTGGGACAGGGATAGATGCTTCTAGCTCTTTTACAGACTTTCAATATATTATCCTCTTTCAAATCCCACTACTTTCAGATATCTGGTGCCTTCAACTCCTGTACCTTCCTGACGTGCCCTCTGTTTGAGTTAGACATTAAAGACATTTTAGATATTCATGCACCAATTACGATGATCAGTTAATTTCCAAGATTTTCAAAAAAGTTACTAGATGCAAAAGGGCCATAGTTACCAATAGACACTTTGTGTGAAGAAATTAAAAGCCATCTTTTTATCTTACATAAATGTGGACTCCTCAGGTTTACAAGTTCAGCCAAGGTCAAGAGCAAATGTAGATCCATGGAAGTTCATTACTCTTTTTTAAATTAGAAATTGTCATAGGCCTTCAGGTACTTCCACACACTGTTCAATCACTCTCCAGCACAAACTCTAGCTTTCGGTCTCCAAACTGAATGGCAGGTGGCCAATTAGGCCCAACAAGCTCTCACGCTGTAAACAATTTCTGCATCTAGACCAGATCATTAGAATGCAGGGTTCAAAATAAATAAATAAATAAAAAGTAGTATTTTAATAATTTCATTGGTTTTTAACAGGCAGTCATGATTTATAGAAATAGCTTTTTTAGTTCTAATTTTAAAACGATAAAGTCATTTTAATTAGGGAAGGCAAACTGATCAGTCGACATCTTTGACACATGAACTCTGAACACATGTGCTGTCCTCTCATTAAGACCTCAGTAGTCAGTCATTACAGCATCAGCAGTGAAATTCAGAAAAATACAAAATGTCTGAAAGTTATATTGGATATGACACACTTTGATCTGGGGATTGCTTCTCCATTACATTGCATGCTTGCAAGGTGATAAACCATTCTTTTTCTTGAGATAAAGACAAATAATGTGGTTGATTTTATCAGCAGTCAAAAAGTCAAAAATCAACCCTACAATTCAGAAATATCATTTATGCAACTAAACCAAAACCTATTGATCCTGTAATGAGATGGATGTCCCAAATGCCAGGAGATAACATCATCAATAAAAAAGAAACAAAGGGCCGATGAGATGGCTCAGTGGCGTAAGCACCTGCCTGGCAAGCACGAGGGCCCCAGTTTGACTCCCAGAACCCACATATGGAAAAAGGGCCGGTGATATTGCTCAGTGGCACGGGCACCTGCTGGTGAGCAAGGTCCTGAGGTCGACCCTCAGTACCCACAAAAAAAAAAAAAAAAAAAAAAAAAAAAAAAACAGGAATAAACAAATGAAATAGTTACACAGAGTCATCTAGATTATCTGTCTTCTACCCAAAAAAGAAGAGATGCCTTGTCTTTGATAGCAAAATTTTACACAAGAAAAAGTGTATTCTAGTATATTTTCCACTAGTGAAAGCAACAGACAAGTTGCTTAAAACAACAGAATTGAACTAGGAGCCTGAGACTGGATCTCATTAGTAGAGTGCTTGCCTAGTATGTGCAAGGCCCTGAGTTTGATCCTTAGAACAAAAAAGAAAGAGAGGGAGAGAGAGAGAGAAAGGAAGAAAGGAAGGAAGGAAGGAGGGATGAAAGGAAGGAAGGAAGAGAAACTAAATCTAGGATCAAAGTAAGTAAAATCCTTATTACAAGATGGTAAGATTCACCCTTAGAGCTTAGAGCCAGTCTGAGTTCAAGGAGCCCAGCGAAGTTGCAAATTTCAAACAATGCAGTGTAGTTGACTCCAATAGTTGAAGAGGTCTTAGCGATCTTTTTTGATCCTCCCAAGGAAGTGTCAGGAAGACTCAGATAAAGTCGAGCTTTAAAAAATTAATTTTAGGGCCGGTGATATAGCTCAGCGAAATAAGAGCCTGCCTGGCAAGAGCGAGGTCCTGAGTTCGACAGCGGGTACCCACATATAAAAAATTTAATTAATTAATTAATTAAAAAATGAATTTTACTTGTAAAATTTTGCAAGGAATTCATCTTTCAGAATTGTGTTCTCAATTAAGGACATTGCAAATACTGAAAGAAAAATACAAAGTTTCATTTAGTCTGGTTATAATTCTCACTGGTGAAAAATAATAGCTACCCCACATAACTACCATATTTGCAAAGATTCTATGTGTATGCTGATATCAGTATTTTAGTTAAGAAATCTTCAACTTACAAAAATGGGGCTAAAGGTTTTATCTATCTTAGAAACTAGAGAGTATGTGTGTGTGTGTGCATGTGTGCGTGTGTGTGCGTGGTTTATCTCTGAGTGGGTTTTAGTGTGCTTTGGCAAAGTGGCAATGGGGTAAGATAATTGTTTTTGCTTCTTCACATTTCAATGACCTTAGTGTGCTTTCTCTTTAAAGTACTTTATATACCATACAGACCTTTACTTGAGTGCCAAGGATGTTTTAGAAATTATTCTAAACATTGGCAATAAGAAGATAGCTAACATTGGCTAAGAAGATAGAAAAAGCCTCTGCCCTCATCTTTGAAAACTGCGACTACGCTTTTTTCATTTTGATATCCCTCGAAGCATCATATTCAGCACTTTATATACTCATATACTTCATATACATAGAAGAGATACCTAAGAAATGTTTGCTCAATTGAATTGAATTTTTATAAGAATTTAACTTCTAAATCAAATAGTGTAGAAATGTCACATATAAATGGAAATTTGGATGCAATTATTATATCAACCAAATATAAATTGATTAAAACTTATTATTTTTGACATGCACACATACACAAACACTGAGGCTAAGGTTTGTTAAAAGGAGTCAGCCAAATTAGTGTTTGTTAATTACTAAAATATTATCTATTGATAACTGCTATAATATTAATACCTCTCAACCATTTCCATTTGAGTCATTACAATTAAAATTCCTCCTATATTTATCTATAGATATTTGAATTTTTCCTATAGATATATGAATTTTTCCATTTAATGCAGTTTTATAAGACATTTTTTCATACAAACCTGGCTCATAGTAAAAGGTTTTTCCTAAAACACCAATATCGACAGGCCCCTTTCTAAATCAGCCAAAATTTCCCAAGCTGTGGACGACTCTATAGCTAGGACTGTCTGTTTCTTCAAAACATCTAGAACAACATCTGAAATAAAATAAAATCTCAACCAATGATGTTTTTTATGGTTTTTTGAGACAAGCTGTGTAGCCCAGGCTGGCCCAAACTCATGGTGATCCTCCTGCCTCAGTCTCCCCAGTGCTGGGATTATAGGCGTGTGCTGCCACATCTGACTACAACAAATGATTTTTAAATTGAAGTAAGTATATTGCTTTTGACTAAGAAGCTTGTGATCACATAACACAGCAATAGACATTCCTTTTGAGTATTTTTTCTTTAGAATTTGACTTCATGAGAGTCATGTCAACAATATAGTGAGAAAAAGATCCCCCACAAAGAACAGTAATTGGACAGCCACCCATAAAAAAAAAAAAAACAGCCATAGAACAGTTTCATTTTGCCTACATCATCCTGCTCCCCAGACCAGCACTGCTCAGCACAGACGGAACTTCCTGACTCATGAGTTCCTGTCACAGGGAAGAGAACAGTGAGGTGGACAGCCAACTTCCTCACTCTTTTGGAGTACTGCCTGAGTGACCTCTTTCAGTTTCACCCCATCCAGATCACTGGGAAACTAGCATAGGCAAGGCCTCTGGGGACGATGGGGAACAAAGAAAGAGAGTTGGGACTACTGGTATCGCCATGCAGTGTCCTATTCCTATGGCCTATTCTGCACAAGAATTCTGCAGCATTCTCAGCTAAGGACGTCAAAAGCCCCACAGCTTTCACTCCAGAAAGTTTGCCATCCCCCAGTGTTTGCCATCACAGCCCAGAGAAGCCTGCTCTATAGAGGATCTTAGTGGCTGAAAACAACATCAAGCACAGAGACACCAATCAGTCACCTCCTGACTGCAGTTACATGGAACTCGGCTGATGAATGCCACCAGCCCAGCTCTTGAAGCTATATGTGCCCAAACAGCTGGCCCCAACTCCCACTGCCAGCCCCCACCACTATGCTCACATTTGCAGCCACATGCATGCACACAGAGAGTTCCTGTCCCTACAGCTATGCACTTTTTACTTAAAATCTACTTTGTCTGATATGAATAATGCTACCCCTACTATCTTTTGATTTCTAGATCCATGGAGTACCTTTTCTATCCCCTGGGAAAATTTATAGTTTCAAGTCTTAAAACTTAGTCTTTAATCTGTTTTGAATTAATTTTGGGTTTTTTTGCAATGTTTTCTTTTATATTTTTATTTTATTAGTACATGTTTGCAGTACATAATGATTACATTCCTCATGGGGATTTGGTATATGTATGTAACATGTCTTAATTATTTTTACTTTCTCTTCCTTTCCTTCCCTGCCTTCATCTCTTAGTCCCCTTCCCATTTGCAAAATATCTATCCCCCTTTCCTATCATCTGTCTTTTATTTTGATCTTTAACTTATTTATACTTTGGGTTTCTCATGTAATATTTAAGCTTGTGTGTCTGATTTATTTCACTTAATATTATTCTCTCAAAGTGTCTCCATTTTCCCTCAAATAACTCAAATATATCCTTCTTTATAGCAGAGTAGTACTCCACTGTATATAAATAACATTTTTTTATCCATTCATCTGTTGGCAGATACAGAGGCCACTTCCAAGATTTAACTATTATAAGTTGTATTGCTATAAACAGATATGCATGTACTACTATAATGTCTTTTTTAGTCCAATAAATTTTATTAGATAGTCTCACATTTTTCTTCTTCTTCTTTTTCCATTCCCCTCTCTTCTAGAAAGATACCTAGAAAAGGAATAGATCAAATGTAATTTTTATTTTCTGATTTTTGGGGAATCTCTATACTGATTTCCATAGTAGTTGTGCTAGTTTACATCCCCACTGGCAATGTAGAAGGGTTTATTTTTCCCTTCAGCCTACCAGCATTTGCTATTATTTGTCTATTTACTGTTTTGCTCAGTTCCTTTGATCGTTGTTTCATAGTTTTAGTGTATAGATCTACCACCTCCTAAATATATTATCGGGTTGCTTTTTGTTTTTTGTTTTTTGGGTTTTTTTTATGTGGGTACAGGGAGTCGACCTCAGGGCCTCACGCTTGTCAGCAAGAGCTTGTGCCGCTGAGCAATATCACCGGCCCTTTTTTTCCTTTATGTGGGTTCTGGGAGTCAAACTCAGGACCTCACACTTGCCAGGCAGGTGCTTATGCCGCTGAGCTATCTCACCGGCCCATATGTTATTGTTTTTGATGCTATTATAAATGAAATAGTTTTCTTGATTTCTTTGTCAGAGAGTTTGTTGATGCATATAGAAAAGCTACTGAAATGTATTCTGCAACTGTACAGCATTCATTGATAAATTCTAACAGTTTTGGGGGGAGGTTTTAGGGTTTATATATGTAAGACCATGTTATCTGTAAAGAGAAACCATTTGCTCTTTCTTTTCTGATTTAAACATGTTTTAGTTCTCTCTCTTGTCTAATTGTTATGTACTATGTACTATGTTAAATAGATATAGGGGGAGTGGGCATCCTTGCTTTATTCCTGATTTAAGAAGAAAAGTTTATAATTTTCACCACTCAGTATGATGCTAGCTGAAATGTTTATCTTTTGTGACCTTTACTGTGCTGAGATGCATCACTTCTATGCCTAATTTGTTGAGAGATTTTAACATGAAAGGATGCTGAATTTTGTCACATGCTTTTTCTGCATCTATTGAGATTCATTTTTATCCTTCATCTTGTTAAAATAATGTACCACATTGCTTTATTTGTATATGTTGAAACATCTTTGCATCCAAAAAAAATCGCATTTGATCATGATGAATGATCTTTCCAATGTGTTTGTTGATTGTTTGCTGGAAATCTGCTGAGTATTAAGCCATGAATGTTCATCAGTTATGCTGGCTGTATTGACCGGCTTTTCCAACACTGAAGCACAATAAACTACACACACAATTTAGAGGAGGAGAGGCTTAACTTAACTCACAATTGGGGGGGTTCAGTCCATAGTTGATTGGCTCCAAGGCAACAGCTTCGTGACAGAAGGACATTGTGGAACAAAGCTGTTTGGTTCATGGCAGCTTGGAAGCAAGATTATAACAACTAAAATTGCCAAACAATAGAAATAAGAATAAAATCCTTTCACAGTTGTAACACCAGTAACTCACATTTTCCACACTGCTCCCTCTTCACTGGTATCACTGTCTGGTTTCAGTTAGTTGCATAGTTTATTCCTATGGTTGAGACAATTACTTGTTCAAAGCCTCCAGGACTGTTGCTCCCTCCTAACTCATATCCTGACTTTGAGCTTGGGATATTCCACCCCTGCATACCTCTGTGGATCCAGTTATACTGATCAATTGGCAAGGTAAATATCGTAGACTTCTGTGTCTTTCCTTCACAGATTTTTCTTGCCTTTATATGGCCAACAGATTGCTATCCCAGGTGTTGATTGATGTTTTCTGTTTCAGCTTTGCTTTTTCTCTCTCTAGGCTTCTGGCAATCACACCATTGCCAGATTTTTTTCTGATTTGCACAGAACTAGTTTCACTTCCTTCTGACCTTCTCAGCTAGGCATTACTGGGTGTCCCCTCCCTCCATGGGAAGCTCCATTGTATGTGGGAGAAATAGATGGCTGCTTATTATTAAAATTGTCTGCGTTTTGGGAAATCTTTACTCTCCCCACTATCCTGCCACCCACAGGTTCTGAGAATGGGAGCAATGGTGCATTGCAATTAAATTTTACTCCATCTGTTTTTGGGTTCTCTAAGTTTCTGGGCTAGAGTTGTCTACCTTTGCCTTCACCTTTGACAGTGAAGCCAATATTCCCCCAAAAGTTAATGGAATGAATACATCAGTAGGGTAGCACTTAAGCAGTAGGGAAAAAGTGAATCGGCAACAGAAAAATAATGCAATGATAGGAATAAATCAGCACCTTTCAGTAATAACTTTCAACATGAATAGTCTCAACTTCCCGGTCAAAAGATATAGATTGGCAGATTGCACCACAAAACAAATCTCAATGGTATTTTGTACAAAAGAAATATATTTAATCTAAAAAGAAATTCATACACTAAAAATCAAAGAATGAAAAATAATATTCTTTGTAATGGGAACCTGCAATCAAGTAGGAGTACTATCCTATTTTCTGACAAAGTGAACTTCAAGCCAAAACTGAGCAGAAGAGGCAAAGAAGGTTACTATATTTGGGTTGAGGGAACAATTCGACAAGAAAAGATAACAATTATAAACATGTGCACCAAACACTGATACATCAACTTCATAAATCAAACATTACTGGATATAGAAAATCAGGTAAACATCAACACAATTATAGTGGATGTTAGCTTAAAGCCCCTTTCAGAAGCAGAACTTCTATTCTAGGTTTAAACCCAGCTAACTTTCTTATTTCATCCCTCATTCTATTCCCTGGTCTACACTCCATCACCACCCCCCATCCCAGGCTAAAAAGCTACTGCCCTGCTTCTCAGGGCCTGAATTCTCAACTTCATACCCCCAACATGCTGCTGTACTTGTCATGCTAATAAATCTTCAGCCTTGATCAGTCATCAAGGGATCTTAAATCTAACCTAACACTTTAGTGCAGAGATCCAGGAGGCCATAAGGCCACCCTTGCCAATGCCATCCTTCAACATGACACTGGCCATCTGCTCTTATCCAAGTAGTCATCTCCTTGGAGGTGGGTGAGTCTCTAGGTCTCCTCTAAAGAACTCTGCCAATTTCTTCTGTCCATCCATCTGAAAATTCTAGTATTAAGTCTTTGTCCTTTCTGACTTGGGGAACTGTCCCTTTGGGCTGGAAAACTGTTTCTTTGGCCTGGCCCCTCAGGAGGTGCAGGACACTGGTCTCCTGCTGGCCACCATTAACATGAGAATACTCAGAAACACAGAGATGCCTGTCTTTCTGTTTTCTCTTCCATTTTCCTAAAGACCCATCCACTACTATAGGCAACTCCAATTTGGCCCTCTGATTTGCCTGTGCTCTATCTCCCTAAAAACCTAAAAACCCTCTGTCTGGTAGGGGAGACATCAAACAAAAAATGTATTTTCTTCTATAACATAATTTAATAGATAATATCCAACAAGCTAAGCACAGGACCCCCAACTTCCAAATTCCTGAAGACTTAAAAAGTTTTATCCAGCACAATGACAAGTGGTCCAAATTTATGTGTAGGCTTTCTTTTACCTTCTCAGTCAAATTTCTGTCAATCCTGTACTACTTTCCTAATGCTCCTTCTTCATGATCAACCTATGCTTGACTTTAGTTCTATCCTTAAACCTGAATTCAGTCCTGCCAACCACACATCTCCACCACAATATGACCTTCAGCCCTTGGACCCTTCTTCATTTCTGCCATTAGAAATGCCTTCTTCATTACCCCCATCCTCCTACTCTTCCAGCTCCTTCTTCCTCACCAAAATTATAGTCCACCTCCACCCACCCCTTTCCTCTGGTCTTCCTAACTCCACTAATAAGGCTTCCTCGCATTCCACCTGTCCATCTGTCCACCATCATTTTCCACACCCATCTGCTCTTCTACACATCAACTCCCCTTTAAACCAAAACCTCAAATGGCTTTTGTCCTCCTTCTCCAGGAGGTGCAGGGGCAGAGACCATCATCCACATTCATGTTCCATTCTCTCTTTTTTGATTTTTCAAAATTAAAAATACCTAAGTTTTGGCCACCCTCAGTCTCCAGTTCAGCTTCCAATTTCTCTCCCACCAGATAACTCCCTTTCAGTTTCTCTCTGCCTATTTACTCTTTTCTGCCTTCTAACTCTTATTAGTATAACTCTATACTGTTAAAATAACAAAAATATTACAAGAAATCTCAATTACAAAAATTAAAATTGTGATTCATTTATAAAAGTACTGTGGTGCCCTCTAGGGAAATAATTGCCTTATATAGCTCACCTGTTTGTCTGCCTGTTAATCTGTTTATAATGCTCAACCTTGGACAGGGGAAACTGGTGTATAAGACTCCCTCCATGGCTAAAAGAGCACCTGCCTGAATCAATTTACTTCAGTTTTCTGAATGATGAGTGTCTTCTCCAGTTTTTCCCAGGGCCCCCAGCCCCCAGTATTAGGGAAAATACTACTGCTTCTTAGTAGAAAAATACAACTTTAAAAAAAAAGTCTATATAAGATCACAGTTTCCTCCCCCATGGCAACAATAATAGACCAAACTCCAAGTCCATGCCAAGTAACTACAAGAAAAAAAGCTAAAATAAAACAGAATATCAATGCTTGCAAAAAGATAAAGATTTAAAATAGAGGAGGAGTCTAAACCACCAGACTGAATTCCAGCTGGGATGTAAACCCAAGTTGGTATAAAAAATAAGTCAAACTACAAAGCCAAATATCAGGTAAAAAGTGGCTCTCAGGTTACACATAGTCTACATTAGGTGCTGGCAAATAATGACCTAAGATTTATTCCTTTCTCAGGATGTTAAAAGAGAAAAGAGGGCCGGTGAGATGGCTCAGCAGCTTAAGCACCTGCCCGGCAAGCGCGAGGGCCCGAGTTTGACTCCCAGAACCCACATACGAAAAAGGGGACAGTGATATTGCTCAGCAGCATGGGCGCCTGCTGGCGCGCAAGGTCCTGAGGTCGACCCCCTGGTACCCACAAAAAAAAAAAGAGAGAGAAAAGAGATGCGTATGTATATGTTCCAACTCCACACAAGGAACTGCAAACATGTACCAATAAATAATAAATAAATAAATAAATAAATAAATAAATAAAGGGGATGAAGAGGTGGGGGCAGGGGAAGGAGATAAAAAAAGAAATTAAGATGTATCGTGTACATGCACCAACTTCTCGTGAGGGATGTAAAATTACTGATTAATAAATTTGCCTTAAATTTTGGTGGTTTAAGTTAATGTTTTTGTCTGATCAATGTGCCTAAGACATTTCTTATAAACAGCTTGGGAATAATTCTTAAACTACAACTACAGGGTTAACTTACTTTTTGTTTGTTTCTGCAGGTACTAAGATAATGTGCCCTTCAGGGTCATATAAAGTCTTAAAGGGTGTCAGCCCTAGCTAAAAGGTAACAGCTTTATATTTCTTTCTACATTCTTCTGTACTAAGAGAATTTACTGTTCAAGGTTACTTAAAAGTCTGTTATTTAACCAGCGCTAATTAAAATGCAACACCTGTGAGCTAACTCTTAGATAAAAAGGTCCCAGGAACATCTTAAAACCCAAGTGGCTACTAGGCTTGTTACAGAAAGAAACCAGTAAGTATAATACAGAAGGAAATATAAAGAAAGTTATAAATACAAAAATATATTTTTGGCATGAGAGAATTTCTTTTATTGTAAAACTTTTCATTTATCAAATCTTTACATAATATTTCCAAAGCATTTATTGTCCCACAAAATAAATAAATCCTCTTTGGTGACATTACTGTTGAACACAACAATGTGTTATCTGGGCAGAAACGAAATCAGCATCTAGCCGGGCATGGTGATGCACATCTGTAATCTCAGCACTCCACTCAGGAGGCTGAGGCAGGAGGATCTCCAGGAGTTTGAGGCCAACCTGGGCTACATAGTGAGTTCAAGGCCAGCCTGAACTACCCAGTGAGACCCCAGTTCAAAACAATCAGAAAAAAAAAAGAATCAAATATTTAAAACTGAAAGAAATTTTTTATAAATCAAATACTTCTGAATTTTATCAGGGATAAAACTAAACCTAAGAGAAGTCAACTGGTCATTTAGCCAACTAAAAGTCAAGTTCTGCATAAGATCTAATAAAAAGAACTTTATTTTTTACCACCTCCTAGCAATATTACACAGAACTGCTGAAATCAAGCTCCAATTAGAGTTCTGCATCTCTACTTGTGTGTGTCAACACACTTCAAACTTTAAAACTAGAAGAGACTATAGCACCTCCTGAGAGCAGTAGTTATCAAAAGCACACGATTCTGTGGCTTTGCCAAACAGTTCAGAAAAATTAACCCAATTTAAATTGATTTCAAAGAAAGCTTTCTCATATTAAACACTTTCAATCTGTGCCCAAAATGCACTTCAACCTGCAGCAAGAGTCACTATCAACTAAAAAATTAAGCCATGGCATGAGAGAATTTTATGTGATAAGGCTTTACCCTACCAAGATGGAAAAGGAAAAATAGTGACAAAACTAGGAGATCCAAACCTATGTCAAAAGGTTTGTGGAGGATGAAGCTCATAAAAGGAAATATATGTTTGCCTATTCTGTTTTTATACTTGTTGGTTTGACTAAACCTAAGATCTAACCAAAGTTCCTGATACTAATTCTATGTCTCAACTCTAAGTTCAAAGTCACCCTACCTCTGATGATCAGCAAACTCAAAAAAAGCCCCCAACAATGTCCCCACTTGGCTTGAAGTAGTGACCAATCCATCCCTTGTCAATGATTTGACTTTGCTGATTTTTCAGGAAAAACATGCTGAAAAAGGATTAAAATTCTCACAAATAGACAAATTAATTAGATAAAATATTAAGAAATGGAGTTAAAACACACCTTTGAACAAATGGACTTAATAGATATCCACAGAGTTCTGCACAACAGCAGAATACACATTCCTCTCAGCAGGAACTTCATCCAAAATAGAGCACATAGTAGCCCATAAAGCATTCTTAAACAAATGCAAATGAATCAAAGTTATCAGGTTATAGTGCAATGAAACTAGAAATCAATGGCAAAAGAAAGCAGATAAATTATGCAAGCATATGGGGATTAAACAATTCACTTCAGAATAATCAATGAAACTTTTAAAAAATCAAGGAAGAAATTACACAGTTCCTAAAATCAAATGATAATGCCAGAACTACACCAGAATCTACAGGACACAATGAAAGCAGTCCTAAAAGGGAAATTTAAAGTTATGAATGCCCACATCAGAAACAAAGTGAGTCAAAGGGTCTAGAAAAACACAAATATCCAAATTCAAAGCTAGTACAAGGAAGGAAATTATAGAGATTAAAGCAGAAATTAATGAAATTGAGACTAAAAAATATAAAGAAATAGTGAATCAAAGAGCTGGTTTTTGAAAAAAATAAAAATAAACCGACAAATCCTTAGCCAACCTTATCAAAAAAAAAAAAAAAAAAAAAGGAAAGAAAATACCCAAAACAACGCAATTAGAAAAGAAAATGTGAAATTACAAAGGGCACCACCAAAATTCAGGAGATTATTAGAAACTACACTTTGAAAACCTATACTCCACTAAACTGAAAAATCCAGAGGAAATGGATAGATTCCTAGAAACGTGAATTACCAAAGCTGAACAAGGAGATTTCAAAACCCTCAATAATCCAATAATGGGCAATGGAATTGAGACTGTATTTTTTTTTAATCCTACCAACTAGGAATAGGAAAAACACAGAAACTGCTGGCTTCATCACAGAAATCAATAAGAATTTCAGGGACTATACAATGCCAATACTCCTCAAATTCCCTAATGAAATGGAAAGGGAAGGAGAACTGCTAAACTCACTCCTGGAAGTTAGCATTACTTTGATACCAAAACTATCCAGGCACTCAACTAAAAAAGAAAGCTCCAGGCCAATCTTAAGGAAGATACCTTCAAACAGAATGCAACAAATCATCAAAAACATCATGCATAATGATCAAATTGGATTCATTCCAAGGATGCAGGGTGGTTCAATATATGTAAATCAATAAATGTAATACATCACATAAATAGAAGCAAGAATAAAAATCATGAAATTATCTCAATAGACACAGAAAAAACCTTTGACAAAAGCCAACATCCATTTATAATAAAAATCCTGAAGAAAATATGTAGAGAAGGGTCTTATCTCAATGTGACTAAAAAGCCATTTATGACAAACCTACTGCCAACATCATATTAAATGGGGAAAAACTGAAAGCCTTTCCTCTAAAATGAGGAACAAGAGAAGGATGCCCACCATCACTACTCCTCTTCAATATGGTACTTGTTAGGGCAAACAATCAAGAGAAAGAAATAAAAGGATACATAAAAGAAAGGAAAAAGTCAAGCTATTCTTATTCACAGATAATGTAATCCTTTACATATAAGACCCAAAATATTTCACCATAAGACTCCTAAGCTAATAAACAAATTTAGCAAACTAGTAGGGTACAAAATCAACACCAAAAAAATCAATGTCATTCCTGTACACCAATAATAAACCCACCAAGAAAGAAATTAGAAAAATAATACCATTCACTATAGTCTCAGAAAAAAATAAATATTTAGCTATTAACCTAATAAAGGATGTTAAAGACCTCCATAATGAAAACTATAATACTCTTTAAAAGATCAAGAAAATCATCAGAAAATGGAAAGATACCCCTGCACCAGGATAGACAGAACCAACATTGTCAAAATGGACAAGCTTCCAAAACTGATACATAGATTTAATTCAATCCTAATCAAAATACCAACAGCATTCCTGACAGAACTAGAGAAAACAATCCTAAAATTCATATGGAACCAGAAGAGATCCAAAAGGCAAAAGCATGCCCAGATGAAATAGGTAAAACTCTTGAAGACAATGGTTGTGAACAAAGACTTTCTGAAAAGAACCCCAATTGCTCAAGAAGTAACATCAAGAATCAACAAATAAAATTACATTGAATTAAAAAGCTCTCCACAAAAAAGGAAACAAAGTGAAGTGACAACTTGCAAAATGGGAAAAAGATTTTAACAGCTATTTTTCAGACAGAGGGCTAATATCTCAAATATATAAAGAACTCAGAAACATTAGAGGCCCCCAAAATAAAAGACCCAATCTAAATATGGTCAACGAAAATGAATATACACTTCTCAGAAGAAGGGATATAAATGGCCAATAAATAGATGAAAAAATGTTCAACATCTCTGGACATTACAGAAATGCAAAATAAAACAACACTGAGATTCCATCTTACTCCAGAAAGAATGTCTACCATCAAGAAATCAAACAGTAATAAGTTCCAGTGAGGCTGCTGAGGAAAAAGAAACCCTTCTAAACTGTTGCTGGAATTGTAAGCTAGTACAACCACTATGGAAATTAGTATGGAGATTCCTCAAAAAGCTAAAAGCAGAAATTCCATTCTAAATACCTATTCTGAGCTGCACATAGTGGCTCAGGCCTATAATTCCAGCACTCTGGAAGCTGAGGCAGAAGGATCACCAGTAGTTTGAGGCCAGGCTGAGTTACATAGTGAGTTCAAGGACAGCCTAAAGTACATACTGGGACCCTGTCTCAAAAAAACAAAAAGAAAATAGAAAGAAATAACTATTCCTCTTCTACTTATTTTTCCCCAAAAAATTAAATACATCATACCAGAGTGATATATGCATACCAATGCTTATAGCAACACAACTCAAATAACTAAACCTGGAGACAACCTATATGTCCCATCAACAGCCTGTAATCCCAGCACTTGGAGTGGGTGAAGCAGGAAAATTGCCATAAGTTCAAGGCCAGTTAGAGCTACATAATGAGTTCAAGGCCAGCCTGAACTACATAGCAAGGCCCAAACCCCCACCACCATAAAAAAGAAATTGTAGTATTTATACACAATGGAGCACTCTTTTCCTATAAAGAATGATACATTTGAGTCACTTCTAAGAAAATGGATACATCTTGAGATAATAATGTTAAGTAAATCACACAAGCTAAGTATCACATGGTTTCTCTTATATTAGAAACACAATGCATAAATAATTAAAATTAAAATTAAAGATAGATAATAGGAAATGAGATAAATATTTTGTAAGTGGAAAGGGGACCAAGACATGGAGATTAAGGAAAGGGAATGTAAAATGAATTAAGACGTGTTCTGTAAATGTAATAACTCCCAACAATGAATGTAACCATTACATATTGCAAACATGTACAAATAAAAATAAAAACTTGAAAAAAAGTATATCCTCAACCTGTTCTACATATTCCAAAACACTCTCAAGACCTCCAGCAGCCCTAACCCAGGCTTCTCTCTGTTTAGTGACTGGAAATGGAAAGTTATTTGTTATTATATCCTAGTTCTTTAACACAAGGGTGTAATCCACATAGGACTTTTAGATTCTGGCTAGAATAATTTACTGTGTTGCTAATAGTGTCTTCTCTGGTCTACACTTTATACCTGAGGCACAGATCTGTTAGGAAAGTAAGTGGGTGTTGAAAGGAAGTACGGCAGACTTACACTGAAATGAGGCAGAGTGAAGTTCATCGCCATGAGCTTCTCCTGCCACCCCACTGTGTGCCTCCCAGGTTTTAGGGATAAACGTGTCATGAAGGACCCGTGGCTTTATATATATACTTAAATGTAACTCAAAGAGTGAAAGATTAAGTACTGTCTGTTCACATGATAAAGTACTCAGCTGCTAAATTGTATTTTACTACTCCCTAGTAAAGAAAACAAGACTTGGGTGTTTTCAGACTGATTACAAAAGCTTTTCTCTGTAAAAGAAGTAGATTCGTTCAGCTGTGCTTTTTTACTGGCTAAAAGCCATGCTCATCCAAATCACATATCTTTCTGTCACTCTAATTGCTCCACAATTCACTTTTAGGTGTTCTTAACAGTTTTCCTTTCTATTTTGAAATACTGTGGAGAGTTAAGGCTGCTGTTCACGCATGCAGCCTTCTGTATGAGATCTCAGTGCCCAGACTTTGAAAGCTAAATATTTACTGAACTTCCTCTCTCCAAGGTCATCAGAGACCTTTCGCAAACCAAACCAAAGACCTTTTATCTGTTCCTACTCTATTTGGCTGCTTCTGTTCATTCAAAAAAGCATTTACCGAAGCTTACTGGGTATCTGGTCCTATCTAGTCAGTACAGACAAAGAAATCAATAAGGCACAGTTTCTACTCCAAATGGAATAGGAAAAAGAGGAAGAGATAAGTAAATATTAAAATACACTATGATGGTTTCACAAGAGCTTGTAAATTTAAGGTAGTGTGAAGTAGCACAGAGAAAGGCAACCTTATTAAGGCTGAGATTTAAAGGGATAGCTTCCTGGGAGAGGAGGTAAAAAAAATCATTCACAAAGATAATTAGAAAATGGCTCATTGGATGACCCAGATAAAGATATCGCATGTAAAGCAGCAAGGCATGAGAAAGCAGGAAGCATTCTTAGACTGCCAGAAGATCACTGGAGGAAAATGAATATAGGGAGAAGTAAGATGTGAGGCAGGACAAATTAGTGACCCAAAATATTTTAAGGGAGGTTCCTGACAGCAACATGAAGATGGACTGCTTTGATATGAAAGAGAAAATAGAGCAGAAAGAAATTTAGTAAATTATTGTAATAGTCCATGTGAGAAATAATTTGAATCTAAACTAAGGCATTTACAATGAGGATAAAGAAGACATAGAGAATTGGTGTAGCAGGGTGAGTGAGACAGGAGTTAGGATTCTATTAGGTAGTAAGGACAGCAGCCCTAAAATAGAGTCAGGAAGCCAAAAGTGGAGTCTGTTGAGTCATGACCCTCCAGGGATCATGACTGCCAGGTGTTCTTCGGCTGCCTAGGACATCTCCAGAGCATGATCAGGTAGGCCATTGGCTCAAGGGGCCCTGCTTAGATACTGTGTGAACATGCATAGATTGGACCCAAAAAATGTAGTCTCCTATAGGGTAGAAATTATATTGCTTACACAACTGCCCAAGCTCCCTTCTAAATCCCTTTAATTCCTAGTCAAAGCCCTTTTGGTTATCCTACTCAGAACTCTCTCCCAGCTAGTGGGAGCTTTACTTCCTTGTGTTTGTATCTTTTATTTTCTTGCCTTTATATCATTTAAATAAATTTGTTTGCACCCTACCTCCTCATTCCTGAAGTTTCATTCTTCGTCCTCATAAGTCATGACCCAGAGTTCCAGTAATATATCTGGGGGCCTACTTGGGATTCCAAGAGGAGGTAAGTAAGGTCTACGCTTTCCAACACTCTTTGCTTTTACTTTCTGCTCAAAACAATAGTGGAAACCTATCAACCAACTAAAGGTGATTAGCACAGTTGCCGATCTTGAAAGTTTGAGGAATAGGTTTCACTGATGTGGGCTCAGCTGATCCCCGTGTAACATGAGTGGAGAGAATGTCAGCCCAGTCTTGCCTCAGGTTTCCTTTCTGACTCGATCCTTCTGCTGCTGAGGGAACGATCTCTGCTGTTAGTGCTCTTGGCTTTCTATGGCCAACAGTCCATGGATATATCATTCCTTTAACTTGCTGCAGGAGTTAGGGGGAATGAAATGTCTTTATCTGTCTATCATGACTCCCTTTCTTGGCAAGCTGGGCCAGGAGGTAAGAAAGACATTATATCTTGTCTCATAATTGTCTGGCTGCACTCTTGCAGGCATGGGTCACATAGTTGAAAGCTATTAGGTCATCTGTTTCAAAGATTCCCATGCAAGGATAACTTGGTCATGGCATGGAGCATTGTAGCCTCTGCCAGGCTAAAGACAACTCTCATGCATCTACTAGGTATATGTTTTATGTTTGTGCAACAAAAGGATAAAATGCCTTTGCTAGGTAATCTTTTCTGCACCCTAAGTTTTGCTCTCTCTTTGCTTCTGAGTTCTGGGGATCTTGACTATAGTCCTTTGTCTCCCTTCTGAGTCACATTCTTCCTGTTGCTCAAACACTTCTTCCATGACTCTCACGTGCCAAACTGCTCCCTAGCCTCCTGAGTATCAGCCACACTATCCCATGTTAAATCAATTTGTTCTCCAGATCCTAGTCCATCCTCCCACAAAGTGGTATCCTCCCCATGCCTCCTCTATAGGGGGTGATTAGAGGGGAACTTGACATAATGAAATTACAGGTGCCCTTCTCCCTCACAGATCTTAAACGGATCAAGGCTGATTTGGGGAAGTTTTCAGATGACCCAGATAGGTAGCTCAACACTTTTCTTGGACTCACACAGACTTTTACCTAACCTGGAAGGATATAATGCTCCTATTAAACAAACTCTGAGTACCACTGAAAAGCAGCCTGCTTTAGAGTCAGCCAAAGTGTTTGGAGATGACTTTGCTTAGTTATTGTACACCACATCTCACAACCCATTTGAGAAGGGGAGGAAGAGAGGGAATAAGAGAGATATAGGTGAATGCCCAACTAGGAATCAAGCAGTCTCTAAAAAAAAAGGTTGTAAATGAGCCCCAGATTTTCCCGTGGGTGAATAATAGAATCAAAAACATTTCCAGACCTATGTTCTTGAGGGCTGAAGGAAAACTCACTTCAAGCCTTTAAACTGTGCTAAACTGTTAACTATAACCCAGAGTGACAAGAAAAATCTTCCCTCCTTCCTAGAGAGACTCAGAGAGGGCCTGATTAAAAACATCCCAATGTCCCCTGAAACTTTTTTTGGAGACAGATATTCCTTTTTTTAATATTGTTCTTTTTAGTACATATTTGTCATGCATATTGATCATATTCTTCATAGGGAATCTACGTGTACATAACACATCTCAATACTTCTATTTTTCCCATTCCCTTCCCCTCCCTTCAACTCCATTTCCACAAGCTTTGTGTCCATTTTTTCCTTCATTCTCTTTTTTCTTTTTCCCTCCCTTCCCTTCCACCTCCCTCCTCCCTTGTTCCCTTTCCCATTTGAACATGATCTTTCTACTTCTCCTTATCTATGTTCCATTATGATCTTTATTTACCCTTTTGATTTCTCATACAAGAAAAACAATGGGATATTTAAACTCATGCGTCCGATTTATTTCACTTAAGATTATGGTCTCAAAGTGCATCTATTTTCCTATAAATGATTAAAATTTATCTTTCATTGTGGCAGAATAGTATTCCAATTGTATAAAAACCACATTTTCTTTATCCATTCATTTTTTGATGGGCCTAGGGGCTGTTTCCAAGATTTAGCTACTAAAAATGTGTTGTTATAAACATGGTTATGCATATATCACTGTGATATGATGATTTTAACTCTTTTGGAAAGATACCTTAAAGAGAAATTGCTGGGTCAAATAGAACCTCTAGTTCTAATTATTTGAGAAATCTCTATAGTGACCTCTGGACTGGTTGTACCAGTTAACACTCCTACCAGCAAAGGAGGATTGCTTTTCTGACAGCCTCATGAGCATTTGTTATTGGTTGATTTCTTTTTTTTTTCCTGTGGGTATCGGGGGTCAAACTCAGGACATCACACATCAGCAGGTGCCCGTGCCGCTGAGCGATATCACTGGCCCCTTTTTTCATATGTGGGTATGGGGAGTCAAACTCAGGACCTCACGCTTGCCAAGCAGAGGCTTATGCCACTGAGCTATCTCACCAGCACTATTGGTTGATTTCTTGATGATAGCTACTCTTTCTGGAGTGAGATGGAATCTCAGTGTGATTTTAATTTGCATTTCTTAAATGGCCAGTGATGTTGACCATTTTTTCAAATATGCATTTGCTGTTGATACTTCTTCATCTGAGAAGTGTCTATTCATTTCAGATGATTACTTTTGGATTGGGTCTTTGGATTTGGGGGTTCTGACTTCTTGTGCTCTTTATATATTCTAGATGTTAGTCCTTTGTCTGAGGAGTGGTTGGTAAAAAAATGTTTCCCATTCTATGGGTTGTTGCTTCACTCTGTGGTTTCTTTTACTGTACAGAAGCTTTTTGATTTGATGTGATCCCTGTTGCTGACTCTTTGCAATATTTTCTGTGCAATGTTTTATTCATAAAGTCTTTGCCTTCACCCATGTCTTCTAGAGTTTTACCTATTCTATTTTCCAGCAGATTAAGTGTTTCTGTTTTTATTTAGATCTTTGATCCATTTTGATATTAGTTTAGTGGATGGTGAAAGATGTGGGTCTGGGTTCAATTTTTGGTGTGTGGAAAGCCAGGTTTCCTAGCACCATTTATTAAAGAGTTATCTATCTTCTGGCAAAGGCATTTGGCCCCTTTGTCAAAGATGAGGTAGCTGAGTGTGATTGGAATTTTTCTGTATCTTCTATTCAGTTGTATTGATCCTTGGGTCTGTTTTTTTGTTTTGTTTTGTTTTGTTTTGTTTGTTTTGTTGTTCTTTGTTTTTGTTTGCCAGTACCATGCTGTTTTTATCACAGTAGCTTTGTACAATAACTTCAGATTGGGGATTGTGATGCCCCAAGCCTTACCACTGTTGCCCGGAATTGCTTTTGCTATTCTGGGTCTCTTCTGGTTCCATATGAATTTTGGGATTGTTTTCTGTAACTCTGTGAGGTTCTTCAATTGAAGAAGAAACCACAAAAACTACATAAACACATGGAAATTAAATAACATCCTCCTGAACAACCAATTTAGATGAAATTAAAGAAGAAATTCCATTCTACAATTGTCATAATGCCAATAGAAAATGCCAGAACTTATGGGGCACAAAGAAAGCAGTCCTGTGAAGAAAATTTATAGCAGTGAATTCCCACATCAGAAAAACACAGTGAGCTCAAATAAATAACTTTATGTTGAACCTCAAGCTTCTAGAAAATGAAGAGCAAACTAAACACAGAACACCTATGGGGGAGGAAATTATAAAGATCAGAGCAGAAATTAATGTAATTGAGATGAAGAAAATAATACAAAGAATCAATAAATCAAAGAGTTGGTTCTTTAAAAGGTTTAGTAAAATAGACAAATTTTAGCCAAACTTATCAAAAAGAAAGGAAAGAAAAGTCCAAAATACATGCAATTAGGAATGAAAAGGGCAAAATCACAATGAATCCAGCAGAAATCTACACCATTAATACCTACTTCAAGAATCTATATTTGAATAAGATGGAAAATGCAAAAGAAATGGACACATTCCTAGATATATATGAATTACCAAAGCTGAATCAAAAAGATATAAAAATTCTAAATAACCCAATATCAGTCAATGAAACTGAAGAAGAAATTAAAAAAAAATACAAATGAAGAAAAGCCCATGTCCTCACAGGATCACTGCTGAATTCAACAAGAAATTTAGAGATCTCATGCCACTACTCTTCAAACTCTTTAATGAAATTGAAAGGGAAGCAAGACTCCTAAAGTCATGCCTGAAAGCAAGAATTACCCTGATACTAAAACCAGAGATGGATCCAACCAAAAAAGACAGCTATAGGCCAATCTCCTTAATGAAATAGTTGCAAAACTCCTCAATAAGATACTGGCAAACAAAATGCAGCAAATCATTAAGATTATACACCATGACTAGGTAGGATTCATTCCAGGAATGCAAGGATGGTTCAACATACACAAATCAATAATTGTAATGCACTACATTAACAGAACCAAGCACAAAAACCATATAATCATCTCAGTAGATGCAGAAAAAGCACTCGACCAAGTTCAGCACCCATTTATAGGGACAGTAAAGAAGGGCAGATTGGCAGGGACATAGGGCATAAAGTGGCTAATGTGCCATGGCTGACATGGCAGACAGTTATAGAAGTGACCACCCACTTACTGGAAATTGCCCTTTCTGAAAACTTTGAAGGTATGGAACAGTTATTTTCTTTTTTTTTTTTTTTTTTGTGGGTACCGGCGGGTCGACCTCAGGACCTCACACACCAGCAGGCGCCCGTGCCACTGAGCAATATCACCGGCCCCTTTTTCGTATGTGGGATCCAGGAGTCGAACTCGGGCCCTCGCGCTTGCAAGGCAGGCGCTTACGCCGCTGAGCCATCTCACCGGCCCACGGAACAGTTATTTTCAAACGCCAGCTTGCATGCATTTGTGGAAAGCCCCTAGACCCACGAACTTTACCTCACCCCAGCAACCTGTCATCCTAGAAACAAAGGCTAAGGCCCTGATCAGCTAGAACACACCAATCAGTGAAGATCCCATAACCCTAAACTCACCCCAGCAACAAAGGATAAGACCCTGATTGGTTTTAGAACCAATATAAGCATGGGCATAGCAAAGACCCCATGTTGAGCAGCTCATTTGAGCTCTCCCTGCCATGTCACTTGTTGCTTAACAGCTTTACCTCCACCATCACCATCTTATAAATAAACCTCTGCTTCACACTACTTTCATTTCTAAGTTCCTCATTCTGCACCAGAGGGATCTTTGGTTTTGAGTCAGCCTTTCCCCACTCTCATTCTTCACCAGAATGAGGACATGGACCAGAGGAATGGGGATCATGCAACAGGAGACTCCTAGGTCCCTAGACCCCCACCTGATGGGACATTTGGCACCAAAACCCCTAGTATGGGAAAGACTGATGAAGACCCTCAGACACTGTCAGGATACACAACCTAAATGACAGTGAATACAGGAGGACACTCATCCTCTTCTCAGCTCACTTACCAGAGAAACCCCCACCAACACTATCATGGTGGAATTCTTCTGGCTGGGCCCCTTGTGTCAAATGCTAGGAGATCCTTGGGACGGGGACAATGAGTGTCAGTGCCAACCATAGTGGAATCATAGTGGACTTTCACCTCATTGTGCTAAGTGGTGGCATGCTCACTTAACTTCTGGGACACCTATTGCCCAGAGGTATTGCCTGGGTCATGAGTAAGGGTTAGACCCACCTTTAGGCCAATGGATATGGGGAGGAGAATCAGGAGTCCCGGCACATCTCCAGACATGCTCTCTGTCTAGAAATCTAGGTCTTTAACTTCTTTCTAGCAACTGTTACTCTGTATCTTACGAAAGAAGAACCAGATAATTTCTGAATTAGGCTGCCTACCTCAGAAATGTCACTTCTGCCAGCATAGTGGGAACAAGGACTTTAGGAAAACATTCCTTTCAGACTGTTTCTAACTTCTTTCCTTCACACACAGGGACAAATTATTCTTAGGGCAAAGTTTCCCATGGCTAGTTGTTCCTTCTCTCAGGCTGCCAGTAGGCAATTTTGGTTGTAAATTTTCTTGTTTAGATTTTTCACACCCATTTAGTCTAGACAAAAAATTTTACTTCCTTTGATTGGATTTGTAATCATCAGCAATCCCAGATATTTTACATAAGGGTCATAGACAGGACAATGTCAGACAAATCCTTTACTTTGTTCAACTGTGAGAGGTTTTGCAAACTCACCCCTCTTAAAATAGTGGTAGAGGCCCAACAATCCAAGGCCTGATTTGAGGACCTACTTCACCTCACTCTTCCCAAATCTCCCCTGTAAGACTTTTGAAAGCCTCCATGATTTGGCCATGATGGCCCTATTAGGACCCATAAAAGGGAAAGGCTGTTTTAAAAAGAAAAAATGTACATACATCTGAGAAGTAGAGACATTAACATCAACAAGTCCCTGCAGGTGTGGGGGATGCCTCAACCAGAGCCACTCTGAAATTCTCTGTTCAGGAACACTTGACAGAGAGCTGTGTCTCCTGTATCAATAGGACGTACTAGGATAATTGATCTCTAGTAAGGTCCCAGGATAATTGACCTACATTTGTCACTAGTGACCGCCTGGGAGATGACGAGAAATGGCCACCAGGGGGCTCCCTAAATTACAATGCTATCACCCAATTAGGTCTGTTTTGCAAGCAAGACAAGACATAAAATGAAATTCCTTATATCCAACTTTTATTCGTTCTCTGCAGCCATCCTGACTGCCACTTGTTCAGTAGGTCCTGCTCCTTTAGCAGTTATGTCTGGTCCTGTCCCCTCAGAGAAAGCACCCTCAGAGAAAAGGGACCAAGATCCAGCTCCACCCTATGTGGAGACAGATTCCATCCAGCCTAAAATATTCCTTAGAAAGCTTCTCCCCCTCTATAATCATGAGAAAGAGTTGGGAGAGATTAAAAAAAAAAAAAAGGACCTAGGAAGTTTTATGAATGACCCTGGCCAATATACACCAACTTTTGACAAGCTCACCCAGTTATTTTATTTAATCTGGGAAGATGTGATGTTTTTGCTTACTGGAACCCTCAACAGGTGGGCAGGACCAGCCTACCAGAAGGAGTTCAAATAGGCAATGTCTATCATGTGGCCCATAAAAATGAATAAGCAGATAGGGAAAGTCTATCCTCCTTTGAAAAGATATATTCCCCTCTAAAAGTTTCCACTGGCCACTCAAGTCCAGAGGATATAAAAACAAAGGACTTCATGTAAACACTCTGTTAAGAAAGGCCACCAAAATCTTTTCTCAGCAATATCAAGAAGTTCAGCAGAAGAAACAAATTCAACACAGGCAGCTGATAGCAGCCCTTATGGGCCATCGTGGTAAGAAAGAGGGCTCTGCAGACAACTCATGTAGGTTCTGTAAGAAAAGGGGACATTTCAAAAGGATTGCCTCAAACTTAAGACATGCAGAAAAAAGAGAGATAAAATTCCTCTGACTCCTTGGGCTACAATGAACTTCACTGGTTTGGTGAATGTCCCCATATATTCTCAAAAACCAAAAGAAGGTCCCAGGGACACCATACTCTGGCCAGTCAGCCAAACTATAATAGATCTCTAAAAGGCCTCCCAGAAAACTGTCTGCCTAGTCTACACTAATAACTAGTTATAATACCTGAAGTTACTATGTTTAAAACAAAATATGGTCTTTTGAGCTCAATGCTTTACTTTTAAGATTTCTTTTAAGATTTTCTTATCAATGGCTGATATAAATAGAGACAAAAGGTACATTTGGGACTAATGGCATGCTTCTGTTCTGGTTACCTGTGAGTCAAAATGATATAAAAATAGGTTTGATTGATGAATAACCTGAGTAAAAGCAATGCATTCTTCTTAAATAACATTCTATTAAAAGATTATATCATTGGGTAAAAGTTTACATCATTTAATATCTTGTAATTAGATTAAGGTGGCTATGACTGAATAAAAGGTTGTTCTGTACTAAGAAAAACTCTTAAACACATTTCAGAAATAATAAAATTTTATGATTCTAATATAACAATGTTGTAGTGGTTGATGCATTGTGTCAACTTTGAAAGTTTAGAAGCTTAAGTAAGTAACTCAGCAGTTCTACCTCCTAGGGTGTAGAGGACATGTCCTGGGGCAGCTGTTTATGCTCCAGGATGTTGTAACAGTTGACTCATTGCGTGAATTTGAGACGTTTAGAAGTTTAAGTGACTCAGCAGGGGGCCAGGGTCCTCACTTTGTAGACATCCTGATCCTGTGCAAGAGGAGGGCATGGGGATGGTGTGAGTGCTACACCCACCTTAGGGTGGTTAGGCTGCTTACAATATAAGGGAGGAAGAGAGGTTTGCTCTTGCCCCCCTTTTGCTCTTGTTGGTCTTGCTGTCTTCTGCCACCATGAACTATTGCCCCTCTGCCATATGCCACCCTGTTTTGGAGCCAGCTGATTATGGACTAAAACCTCTACAAACTGTGAACTAAATAAACCTTTCTTTCCTCAATTTTGGGCATTGGGTATTTTGTCTCAGCAATGAGAGAAAAGTAACCAAGACAAATGTCATAATTATTATGTTAAAACATTATGCTACCCCATCTCCAGTTTTCTCCATACCACTTTATAACTGTTGTCTGCTAACATTCTACAGAGATTCAGTATGGAGTGGGTGATTGTCCTCTCCATTGTGCTCATACTCTGGTCATAAATGCTTTAACCTCTTGGTATGTTTTTTTGTTTTCATCTAGAGGTTGCCAAACACCAAGTGATCACACAAATGGGCCTCTGCATCTCAGCAAGTAGCCAAGCTGACAGCCTGGCTTTGGAGACTTCCCCTTACAGACTTGCTGTTGGTGGTTCCCCTTGAGAGCACACAGTGTAGTGATGTCCTTTTCTAATAGTGTGGCTCCCTTCTCTACTGATACTTCTGTTTTTAATAGTGCTTAACTGCCTTACCCACTTTATTTCAGAGCACATCAATGTTATCAAAATGCAGATGGTCTTACAAACACAACCTGCCATGAAGCTACCAGTCTCATTTAACCACAGCCACCCAGACCTTCCCTCCTTGACTGACACCACCTGCCTAGAAGCCCTACATTACCCCGAGCCATCAGGAAGCCACCAGGGCATTTATTGCCCTATTCCTTATCCTACTGCAGTTGGATGGTAGAGTCAGAGGGGGGAATGTAGGGACAGTAAGGGGAGATAGGTAAGGACATAGGACATAAAGTGACTAATGTGGCATGGCTACCATTATAGAAATAACCACCCACTGGAAATTGTCCTTTCTGAAAACTTTGCAGGTGTGGAACAGTTATGTTTAAGGACAAGCTTGCATGTATTGTTGGAAGCCCTTTGGTGGATTAACTAATGGTCAACTTGTAAAACCCAGCTGAACTGAATCAGTGTGATGTTGGATGTGGATGGCCCACCTGAGGATTGTTGCCAACAACATAAAAAGAGAACTGGAGGGGAAGATGTTGTGCTGTTGATCCTCCTGGAGAAGCTTGTCATGCTGGTTTTCCTGATACAGACTCAGCTGTTTTCATCATTGAAGAAGCTTGGGTCCTCACTGTCACTGAGGATGGCTGCAGTTCTCTTTGGGGGAGCTCTTGTCCTTACCTTGAGCACCACTTCCTGGCTCTGGTGCAGATCCTTCAGCCTGCTGGCACAGATCCTTCACTGCACTGGCACAGACATTCTAGCTTCTGCCACTGACTTTTGGGCCTTCCTAATGCAGATTGTTGATACAGACTCGCATGAGACATTGCCATGGGCTCTAGATCTTCAGCTGGACTCATGCAGGACATTGCCATGGGATTCAGACCCTCAGCTGGATTATTTGGGTCTCTAGTGTGTGGACAGATCTTCTTCACTCTTCTGCATTTGACTTTTTGGGTGAATATTATAAAATAATCCTATAAATTGTGTGTCCAAGTCTTTTCTCTGGTAAACCCTGAGTACAACAAGCCCCTAGAACCCATGACCTTTACCTCACCCCAGGAACATCTCACCTTAGCAACAAAGGCTAAGACCCTGATTGGCTTTGAACCCCTCTAAGAAAGGGCACAGCAAGGACCCCATGTTGAGAAGTTCATTTGAGCTTTCCCTACCATGAGGCTTGTCATTCAGCAGCTTTATCTCCACCTCTTTCATCTGATAAATAAACATCTCTTTCACACTGCTTTCATTTCTGAGTTGCTCATTCTGTGACAGTGGGATCTTCAGTTTTGAGTCAGCCTTGCTCTACTCTTTCATTCCTTTCCAGAGTAAAGATATGGACCAGAGGAATAAGGGTTGTGCAGTGGAACACCCATAGTTCCCCAGACTACTGCCTGATGCATCACATTTATGTTGAAACTCTACCAAAAAAAATTGGAATTAAATGTCTTTATCACAGTCTGATAACAACTCTCTATGACAAACCAACAGCCAACATCATACTAATTGATATGGTCAAAACTCAAAGTCAGCCAGGCATGGTGGTGCATGCCTGTAATCTGAGCACTTGGGAGGCTGAAGTAGAAGGATTGCTGTGAGTTTGAGGCCAGCCTGGGTCACATAATGAGTTTAAGACCACCCAGGACTACACAGTGAGACCCTATCTCAAAAAAGTAAAAAAAAAAAAAACTGAAAGTTTTCAATCTAAAATCAAGAACAAGACAAGAATGTTCACTATCAACACTCTTATTCAATATAGTTCTGGAAACATTAGCCAAAGCAATTAGACAAGAGAAATAAATAAAAGGAATAGGGATAAGAAAGGAAGAAAAAATATCATCATTTTCAGATGATATGATACTCTACATAGAAGACCCCAAAAACTCCACCAAGAGATTACTAGAATTAATAATCATATTTGGGGGGGGAAGATGGCAGACTTGTAAGAAGCAGGCAGTGAACATCTCCAAAAGTCACCATCTGGACACTGGAATATAGTGACTGGAGGAGGACAAAAAAGAGGGAAGTGTCTCCCCTGGGCCCAGGAAAGATCTGAAGCACAGTTCAGGGCTCATGGAAAGAGTGAAGAGAGAAACTACAGCAAAAAAGAAGGAGGTGGCCACCAGCGCCTTTTCCCTGTGTCGGGAATCCTGGCGTGACAGAAGTGGTTCAAATCTGTGGACACATGGTGACTGCTGGCACACCTGGGGGCCTCCACGGAGGAACGCAAGAAGCGGCAGTACAGAGAAGCACCAGCCATGAAGGACACACTGACTAGCAGTGAGTGCTGACACCCAGCCATCCAGCACATGAGAGAAAGACTAGCTGGGCACCATTGTGGAGGGTCAGCAGCTGATCTTGGAACTCAGGGCAGCCTCCACTCCACCACAGCTCCAGCTGGGACCTCTGTGTAGGAACACAAGATGCTATAGTACAGAGAAGCATTGGCCATGAAGGACACACTGACTGGCAGTGAGTGCTGATGCCTAGCTGTCCCACGTGAGAGAGCAATTTGCCAGGTGCCATTGTGAGGGGGGCAGCTGAACTCGGAACTCAGAGCCACCACTGCTCCATCCGCAGCTACATCGGGGCTCAAGCCACAAAAAGTGCCCTGACAGCAGTGGGTGAATGAGTCTGGTCTCCTCCAGAGAGTGCAGGCTATTGCCCACTGCCCCAACAAAGGGCTGCTGCTGGCTTTCTGGGACAGATCTGCACGGAACAGGATCCTGTCACCACACAGTGCCTGCCTACAGCAGAGTCAAAACCTGGAAATGAACTTTTTATTTTATTTTATGTTATTTTATTTTTCTTTTCCTCTCATTTATTTTTTGTTCTGGTGGTGGAGTTTTGGGTTTTCTTTTCTTTCTTTTTTTTTGTCTTTTTATTTTTGTCTGGTTGTTTTTTCCTTCATTGCTTGATCTTCTTTTATATGAGTGTAAACAGAGCCTCTAACCTCTTTGTGATTGTGGTTCTGATCTGTTCTTCATTTTATCCTTTCCTTCTCTTTTTCCCACCAGGCTTCTGCACAAGTTTCCCAATATAAGCAGGATCCCACTCTGTCCTCCAGTCTTACATCTAATTCCTTCCTCTTCTTCCAATTCTCTGTTTCCTCCTTATCTCATTTCAAATTTAAACTCCTCAGGGAAAAATTGACATATTAGTACTTGCATACTGCATATAATTTTCTCATATGTTTTAGATTTTTTATATAACCACAAATCTAGTTTATACAACTAAAAATGGCAAATAACTGACTAGCTCAGTCTGCTATGTTTTAGGCTGTGTTTGATGCTTTTGGTACCACTATAGCCAAAAGTGACATAAATGAACTAAACAGCTATTCTTCATGGTATTCCATGACTGAGATTGTCTAAGGATCACAGAAAATACTGTGGCACAGTACCAAAGAACCAAGGACTGGGCCAAACAGGCAACAACTTCTTTTCTCCAACAAATTGAAGAGGTAGGATCTTATAGCAGGCTCAAAACCCAACAATAAGCTACATCTGGAAGACATCTCAGAGAAGTAGTCATCTCCTAAGAGTATAAAATACTAACAATAAAGCAAACCCCATACACAATTTACAAACATCACCCCAGGAATCAAACTAAACAAAGAAAAGAAAATGAGATGACACTTAAAGAAGATAAAACCCCACACATCCAGTTCACCAAAGGCAAACCCAGGGGGCAGTGAGGTGGGACAAACCAAAAGCCACTCACCTGACATCTCTGAAGTGGTAACAACAAAGCAGTTGAATGAGGCTCTGAAAAAATTTAAATCAGAAATGATTTCTCAGATAACTGCAGAGATAATGTCCACAATGAAGACCATGCTTAAGGATGCTAGAGCAGACACAGACAAAAAAAAATAGATGAGCTTAAGAAAATGATGGAAGCCATGAATGCTCAGCATAGGAAAGAAATGGACTCCATAAAGCAGATTCAAGCAGATATCCAGGAGAACAAAATTCCATTGAAAGTATTTGTAGCAGATTAAGCCAATGTGAGGACAGGATGTGATATAGAAGACAGGCTTGCAATTAGTGATCATGAAAAGAAAGAATTCTTAAAAATAGCAAGGGACAATGAAAAATCAATACAACAGCTGCTAGATGATGTAAAGAAGAGTAACTTAAGATTGATTGGAGTCAATGAAAAAGCAGGAGATAGCATAAATGACATCAGAACACTGTTCACAGACATTATCACAGAAAATTTCCCTGGTAGAGAAAAAAGAATTTGACGTTCAGATAAGTGATGCTTATAGAACTCCAATTAGCCATGATCAAAAAAAAAAAAAAAAAACTTCCACCAGGCATATCATAGTCAAGATTCCAGAAATTCAATATAAGAGTAGAACCTTAAAAGCTGTTAGAGAAAAGAAACAAATCACCTATAAAGGAAAGCCCATCAAATTACAGCGGATTTTTCAGCACAAACCCTCAAGTCAAGAAGAGCTTGGAATGACGTATTTCAAGTTCTAAAGGAAAATAACATTCACCCAGATTGATGTAACCTGAAAAACTATCTTTCAAAACTGATGAAGAAATAAAATACTTCCATGAAAAAGAACATCTGAGAAAATTTGTAACCACCAAACCAGCACTCCAAAAATGTTTTGAAGGACATTCTAGAAAGAGATAACAAGGACTACAACTCCAGGAACCCCAACAGAAGGAATCCACCAAGCAGGGCAAACAATTAGGGGGAGGAGGAAAAAAATGGAGCCAACAACAGGAAAATAACATGACAAGGATAAGTCTATACATATCAGTTTTAACCATCAATGTTAATGGTCTCAATTCACCAATCAAATGGCACAGACTGGCAAATTGGGTCAAGAAGCAAGATCCAACAATATGCTGTATACAAGAAACACATTTAATTCAAAAAGAAATTCATAGACTGAAAGTCAAAGGATGAAAAAAAAAAAAAATACTCCATGGGACAGGAACCCAGAAAAAAGCAGGGGTAGCTATTCATCTTGGAGACAAAGTGAATTTCAAGCCAAGAATGATTCAGAGAGATAAAGAAGGTCACTACATCCTTGTAAAGGGAACAATCCAAGAGGAAGAGATAACAATCATATATATATATATGCAACAAATACCAGTGCACTCAACTATATAAAACAAATATTAATGGACATGAAAAATCAAATAAGCACTAATACAGTTGTATTGAGGGATCTCAATACTCCAGTGACACAGGAAGAAAGATCAACTAGACAAAAAAATCAACAATGAAATATTAGAACTGAACCAAACTTTGGAACAAATGGACTTAGTAGATGTCTACAGTGTGTTCACATACCTCTCAGCTGCACATGGGACGTTCTCCAAAGTAGACAACATAATAGCTCATAAAATGTGCTTAAGTAAATGCAAAGGAATTGAAATTATCCCATGCATATTATCAGACCATAGTGCAATGAAATTGGAAATCAATGGCAAAAGAAACCACAAGAACTTCCTAAACACATGGAAATTAAACAGCACCCTCCTAAACAACCAATGGATCACAGACAAAATTAGAGAAGAAATTAGACAGTTTCTGCAACTGAATGATAATGACAGTACAACATACCAGAACTTATGGGATACAATGAAAGCAGTCCTAAGGGGGAAATTTATAGCATTAAATACCTACATCAGGAAAATAGAGCAAGCACAGATAAAAACTTAATGATGAACCTCAAACTTCTAGAAAAATAAGAGTAGGCTAAGCCAAAAGCTCATACAAGGGAGGAAATTATAAAGATCAGAGCAGAAATTAACATATTGGAGACTAAAAAACAATACAAAGAATCAATGAATCAAAGAGTTGTTTCTTTGAAAGATTAAATAAAATCGACAAATCCTTATCCAATCTTATTAAAAAAAGAAAGCAAAGTACTCAAATCCATGCCATTAAGAATGAAAAGGGTGATATCACAACGGACCCTGCAGATATCCAGAAGATCATGTATACCTATTTTGAAAATTTTTATTCTAATAAGATGGAAAATGCAGAAGAAATGAACAGATTCCTAGATACATATGAATTACCAAAGCTGAATCAAGAAGATATAAAAATCCTAAATAAGCCACTATCAATCAATGAAATCAAAGATGTAATTAAAAACCTCCCAACAAAGAAAAGCCTAAGCCCTGATGGATTCATTGCTGAATTCTGTAAGAAATTTAGAGAAGACCTATGCCACTACTTCTCAAACTCTTTAATGAAATTGAAAGGGAAGCAATACTCCCAAATTCATTCCTGGAAGCAGGCATTACCCTGATATCAAAACCAGAGAAGGACCCAACCAAGAAAGAAAACTATAGACCAATTTCCCTAATGAATATAGATGCAAAAGTCCTCAATAAGATACTGGCAAACAGAATGCAGCAAATTATCAAGAAGATTATACACCATGACCAAGTTGGATTCATCCCAGTGATGTGGGGATGGTTCAACATACATAAATCAATAAATGTAATACAACATATTAACAGAACCAAGGACAAAAATCATATGATCATCTCAATAGATGCAGAAAAAGCTTTTGACTAAGTCCAGCACCTATTCATGATAAAAACCCTACAGAAAATTGGAATAGATGGTCTTTATCTCAATCTGATAAAAGCTATCTATGACAAACCAATAGTCAATATCATCCTAAATGGACAAAAACTGAAAGCCTTCCTCTAAAATAAGGAACAAGACAAGGATGTCCACTGTCCCCACTTTTATTCAACATAGTCCTGGAAACTTTAGCCAGAGCAATTAGACAAGAGCAAGAAATAAAAGGAATAATGATCAGAAAGGAAGAAGTTAAATTATCATTACTCGCAGATGACATGATACTCTACATAGAAGACCCCCAAAACTCCACTAAAACATTGCTAGATTTAAAAAGCAAATTCAGTAGTGTATCTGGATACAAAGTCAACACTCAAAAATTAATAGCCTTCCTGTACACCAATAACAAACTCACTGAAACAGAAATTAGGGAAACAACACCTTTCACAATAACATCCAAAAAAATGAAATACCTAGGACACAATCTCACAAAGGAGGTTAAAGACCTCTACACTGAAAACTACAGTACTCTGAAAAAGGAGATTGAAGAGGATATCAGAAAATGGAAAGATATCCCTTGCTCTTGGGTCAGAAGAACCAATATAGTGAAAATGTCAATACTTCCCAAAATTGTTATACAGATTTAATGCAATCCCAGTCAATATTCCAACAACATATCTCCCAGAATTAGAGAAAACAATCCTAAAATTCATTGGGAATCAGAAGAGACCTAGAATAGTAGAGGTAATTCTGGGCAACAAATGCAAGGCAGGGGGCATCACAATCCCTGATTGGAAATTATACTATAAAGCTACTGTGATAAAAAACAGTGTGGTATTGGCAAAAAAACACCCAAAGATCAGTGAAACAGACTAGAAGGTGCAGAAGCAACCCCAGACACACTAAGCCACCTTATCTTTGACAAAGGTACCAAACACATTCACTGGAAGAAAGATAGCCTCTTTAATAAATGGTGCTGGAAAAACTGGCTCTACATATGCCAAAGATTAAAATTAGACCCATATCTTTCATGATGCACTAAACTAAATTCAAAATGAATCAAAGATCTAAATATTAAAACAGAAACATTAAATCTCCTGGAAAATAGAATAGGTAAAACTCTTGAAGACATTGTGTAGGCAAAGACTTTATGAATAAAATCCCAATGGCACAGGAAGTATCACAAAGAATCTACAATGGAGATCTCATCTTATTAAAAAGGTTTTGCACAGCAAGAGAAACTACCAACAGAGTAAAGAGACAAAACACAACGTGGGAAAAAATGTTTGCCAGCTATTCCTCAGACAAAGGATTACTATCGAGAACATACAAAGAAATCAAAAAAAAATCAGACCTCCCAATTTAAAGACCCAATCCAAAAATGGTCATCTGAGATGCAAATTTGAGAGACGCAAATTAAAACAACATTGAGATTCCATCTCACCCCAAAAATAATGGCTATTATCAAGACATCAACAAATAACAAATGTTGGAGGGGCTGTGGGGAAAAAGGAACCCTTCTCCACTGCTGGTGGGAGTGTTGACTGGTACAGCCACTGTGGAAATCAGTGTGGAGATTCCTCAAAAACCTAGGATTGGAGGTCCTATTTCACCCAGCTATTCCCCTTCTGGGTATCTTCCCAGAAGAATTAAAAACATCATACCACAGCGATATATGTGCACCCATGTTTATAGCAGCACAATTTGTAATAGCTAGATTGTGGAAACAACCCAAATGCCTATCAAACAAGGAAAGGATAAAAATGATGTGGTATTTTTCTACAATGGAGTACTACCCAGCCATAAAGAAAGATAAACTGGAAACTTTTATAGGTAAATGGATTCAACTTTAGAAAATACTCATAAGTGAAATAAACCAGATGCACATTTGTAAACATCTTATTGTCTCCCTAGTGTGAGAAACTGAAAGATTAAATAAGATCCAAAATCTACAATAAATGTGGTGAAACAGGAAGAAACTGTTCAAAAGGAAAAATATTGTTTAGAAAATTGAATGCTGATAACTTGTACCCTGAGTAACTAATTTAAAGATAACAATATGGAATGTATTAACCATTGTTACTCTTCTATTATGTTGTTTTGAAATTTTATTCTATTTTTTCTCCTTAAAATAAAAAAAAGGGCCGGTGAGATGGCTCAGCGACCTACGCGCCTGCCTGGCAAGCGTGAGGGCCCGAGTTCGACTCCCGGATCCCACATACGAAAAAATGGGGCTGGTGATATCGCTCAGTGGCACGGGCGCCAGCTGGCGCGCTAGGCCCTGAAGTCGGCCCCCGGTACCCACAAAAATACACAAAATAAGTAAAATAAAATAAAATAAATAATCAAATTTGGAAGCATCCAGGATACAAGTCTATGCTCAAACATTAATAGCATTCCTGTACATGAATAACAAACTCATTGAGAAAGAATTTAGTGAAACAACACCTTTCACGATCACATCAAGAAAAATGAAATACGTAGGAATCGATATAATGAAGGAAGTGAAAGACCTTTACATTTAAAATTTCAGGGGTTGTTGATATGGCTCAGTGGCATAAGCACCTGCCTGGCAAGTGTGAGGGCCGAGTTTGACTCCCGGAACCCACATATTGAAAAAAGGGCCAGTGATATCACTCAGTCGCATGGGCACCTGCTGGCACACGAGGTCCTGAGGTTGAACACCGGTACCCACAAAAAAATAAATAAATAAAATAAAATAAAATTTCAGTACTCTGAAAAAGGAGATCAAAGAGGGTATCAGAAAATGGAGAGATATCCCTTGTCATGGATAGGCAGAACTAATATAGTGAAAATGACCATACTTCCACCATTCTTATACAAATTCAATGCAATCCTGATCAAAATATCAATAGTATACCTCACCAAACTAGAAAAAACAATCCTAGAACTTATTTGGAACCAGACAAGACCTAGAATAGCAAAAGCAGTTTTGGGCAATAAAGGCAAGGCAGGGGGCATCACAGTCCCTTACTGAAATTACACTACAAAGCTACCATGATAAAAACAGTATGCCAGCCATGGTGGTGCATGCCTGGAATCCCAGCACTCAAGAAGCTGAGGCAGGAGGATCACCTGAGTGAATTTGTGGCCAGCCTGTGCTACATAGCAAGACATTGTCTCAAAACAAAAAACAAAAACTAAGAAACAAACAAAAACTGACAACAATAACAAAAACAGCATGATACTGGCAAAGAAAAAAAAAAAACAGACCTGAGGATCAATGGAACAGAATAGAAGATGCAGAAACAACTCCAAACACACTCAGCCACCTTATCCTTGCAAAATAGTCTCTTTAATAAATGGTGCTGGAGGGCCGGTGAGATGGCTTAGCGGCATAAACACCTGCCTGGCAACCATGAGGTCCTGAGTTCGACTCCCAGTACCCACATAACAAGGAAAAAAAGGGCCGGTGATATCTCTCAGCAGCACAAGCACCTGCTAGCAAGAACAAGGTCCTGAGTTTGACCTCGGTACCCACATAAAAATAAATAAATAAATAAATAAATAAATAAATAATAAATGGTGCTGAAAAAATGACCCTCCACATGCTGAAGATAAAACCTGAACCTATATCTTTCATGATGCACTAAATTAAAATAGAAATGAATCAAAGATCTAAACATTGAAACAGAAAAACTTAATCTGTTGGAAGATAAAATAGGTAGAACTCTTGAAGACATAGGTGTAGGCAAAGACTTTATGTACAAAACCCCAATCACACAGGAAATATTACAAAAAATGAACAAATGGGATCACATCATATTAAAAAGCTTTTCACAGCAAAAAGCTTTTCACTCCACCAAGGGAGTAAAGAGACAGCTCACAGAATGGTAAAAAAAATTTACCAGCTATTCCTTAGACAAATGACTAATATATAGAACATATGAGGAACTCAAAAATCAGCCCCCCAATCTAAAGACCCAACCCAAAAATGGGAATCTAAAATGAATAGACATTTCTCAGGTGAAGAAGTACAGAGCAAATAAACATGAAAAAATGTTCAACATCACTGGTCATTTGAGAAATGCAAATTACAACCACACTGAGATTCCATCTCACTCCAGAAAGAATGGCTATCATCAAGAAATCAACCAATAACATGCTGTCAGTACTATGGAGAAAAAGGAACCCTTTTTTAACTCTCCTACTGGGAGTGTAAATTGGTACAACCTATACAGAAATCACTTTGGAGATTCCTCAAATAACTAGAACTAGAGGTTCCATCTGACCAAGCTATTACCCTTTCCAGATTTCTTCCTGAAAAAGCATCATTATATATATATATAATATATATATATTATATATATATATATTATATATATATATATATGGTGATATATATATATATATATATTATATATAATATATATAAGTCTTGGAAACACCCCAGATGCCCACCAATGGATGAATGAATAAAGAAAATGTGATTTTTATGTACAATGAAGTACTATTCTGCCATAAAGAAGGATAAACTTGAGTCATCTTTAGGTAAATGGATGCACCTTGAGAACATATACTTAAGTGAAATAAATCACACACACATTTAATTATTGCATCATTTCTCTTGTGTGAGAAACTGAGAGTAAAAATAAGGTCCAAAATGGATGGTAGATATTGAAGGTAGGAAGAAAATATTCAAATGAGAAGGGGAACAAGGGACTAGGAAGAGAAGAAATAGAAAAGGAAAAAAAGAATAGAAGGAAAAAGAGGAAAACATAGCTTTTGTAAATGGAGAGGGGAAGAAGGGTTGAAGGGATGGGAGGGGAATGAGGAAAAAAGAAGAATCAAGATATAACATATATAGGAACAACCGAAATTCCATGTGATGAATGTAATCATTATGTATATCAAAGTGAACCAATAAAATTAATTTTAAAGGAAGAGTACATGTTCTCAAAGTAGGTATTAATTATCTTCTGAATTTCTGCAGGATCTGTTGTGATTTCAGCCTTTTCATTCCTAATTGCATGGATTTCCTCTTTTTTTTTTTTTTTTTTTTGTTTTGATAAAGTGGGCTAAAGGTTTGGCTATTTTATTTACTCTTTCAAAGAACCACTTCTGTGATTCATTGATTCTTTGTAATGTTTTCTATATTCGATTGCATTAATTTCTGCTCTGATCTTTATAATTTCCTCCCTAGTACATGCTTTGTGTTTACCTTGCTCTTCTTTTTCTAGAAGCTTGAGTTCCAACATAAGGTTATTTGTTTGAGCTTGCTCTGTTCATCTGATGTATGAATTCACTGCTATAAATTATCCTTGTAGGACTGCTTTCATTGCATCCCATAAAATTTGTTATGTCTTATTCTCATTATTGTTGAATTGTAGAAACTGTCTAATTTCTCCTTTATCTGTGACCCATTGTCATTTAGGAGAGTGTTGTTTAATTTCCATGTGTTTATGTAGTTTTTGTGGTTTATTTTGCCATTGATTTCCAGTTTCATTCCACTATGTTATGGTAATATGCTTGGGATAATTTCAATTACTTTGTACTTGTGTAAGCATGTTCTACAAGCTAGTATATAATCTATTTTGGAGAAAGTCCCTTGTGCTTCAGCAAAGAATGTGTATTCTGATGTTGTGGGGTGGAACACTCTGAAGATATTTACTAAGTCCATTTGTTCAAAGGATTGGTTCAGTCCTGATATTTCTTTGTTGAGTTTTTATCTAGTTTATCAGCCTTTTTGTGACAGTGGGGTATTGAAGTCCCCCATTACAATTGTATTAGTGCTTATCTGATTTTTCATATCCATTAGTGTTTGTTTTATATAGTTAGTTGGGTGTGCCAATATTTGGTGCATATATATTTATGATCATTATCTCTTCCTCTTGCATTGTTCCCTTAATAATTATATAGTGGCCTCTTTGTCTCTTCTGATCAGTCATGGCTTGAAATCTACTTTGTAAATAAAGTAGTTACCCCTGCTTTTTTCTTGGTTCCTGTTGCATGGAGTATTTTCCATACTTTGACTTTCAGTCTATGAATTTCTTTTTGAGTTAAATATGTTTCTTGTATGTAGCATATTGTTGGATCTTGTTTCTTTTTTTTTTTTTTTTTTTGTGGGTACCGGGGGGTCGACCTCAGGACCTCGCAGGCCAGCAGGCGCCCATGCCGCTGAGCGATATCACCGGCCCCTTTTTTCGTATGTGGGTTCCGGGAGTCGAACTCGGGCCCTCGCGCTTGCAAGGCAGGCGCTTACGCCCGCTGAGCCATCTCACCGGCCCTGGATCTTGTTTCTTGATCCATTCTGCCAATCTGTTTCTTTCAATTGGTGAATTGAGACCATTCATATTGATTATTATAATCAATATGTACTGACTTATCCTTGTGATATTCATTTCCTGTTGCTGGTTCCCTTTCTTTCCCTTCTGTTTAATCTCTTGCTTTGCCTGGTGGGTTCATTTTATTGGAATTCTTGTACTTGTCATCTTCATTGTCTTTTTTTAGAATATCCTCCAGAATTTTCAGAGTTCTGGCTTGGTGTTTATGAACTTCTTCAGGGGTTCTTTATCATGGAAGCATCTTATTTCACCATCAGTTTTGAAAGATAATTTTGCAGGGTACATCAATCTGACTTGGAATTTGTTTTCTCCTACCACTTGAAGTACTTCACTTCAAGCTTTCCTTCACTTGAGAGTTTGTGTTGAGAAGTCTTTTGCAATTCTGATGGGTTTTCCTTTATAGGCAATTTGTTGTTGTTGTTGTTGTTGTTGTTCTTTAACAGCTTTTAGTATTCTGTTCTTGTGTTGAATTTCTGAAATCTTGATTATTATATATGTTGGTGCAGTTTTTTCTGATCATGACTATTTGGAATTCTGTATGCCTCATTTGTCTGTATCTCAAGTTTTTTCCATGCTTGGAAATTTTCTGCTATTACTTCTGTGAACAGATTTTTTACACCTTTTGTGCTATCTTCTGATTCCTAATTGATTCCAATTAATTTTATATTAGTCTTCTTTGTATCATTTACCAGCCATTGGATTGATTTTTCATGGTCCCTGGTATTTTTAAGAGTTCTTTCATTTGATGATTGCCAACCACAGCCCAGTCTTCTAGATCTAATATTCTATCTTCACATTAGTTGACTCTGTTGCATATATTTTCAGTAGAATTTTTAATCTATTTTTAATCTATTTGAGTCTGTTTTATGGAATCTAGTTCTTTCTGTGTTGTCCATTCATGGTTTCCATGTCCTTCCTAAGCTCCTCTATTTTTTTTATCTGTATCTACTCTAGATGCACTATCATTTCCTTCATTGTAGTCATCACCTCTTTAATTTTCTCTTTTTTGTTTTTTTCGAAAGACTTACGGGTCTTCTGCTGCCACCATTTCATGAAATTCAGCTGGGAAGTCTTTTATTTTTTCTATCTCAATGCCCCCTTGATTTTCATTGGGTAAATTGGGAGTTATGGGTTGCATGTTGCTTCTGTGTTTTCTCATCTTCTATTTTTTGTTGTTATTTGTTTTCTGCATTGAGGTTCATAAAATTGTTTGTGGTAGGTAGCTTTATTACTAGTATCAAGACCTCCTTAGGAACTGACTATTTTTCAAAGATCTCTTCTAAGCATAGCTGGCTTTTTGGCTTTTGAGTCTGTACCAATTTATTAGGGATGAATGGTTGCTGTCTGTTTTGACTTAGTACCCAGTGATTTGGTACAGGGATTATCATTCCTGGGATGTCAGAAATCCACCCGGGCCCTGTCCTACATATCAAGAGGATCACTGGAAACTGGAATGCTTCTGGAGACA
The DNA here is from genome assembly GCA_028451465.1 of Erethizon dorsatum. Taxonomy (NCBI): domain Eukaryota; kingdom Metazoa; phylum Chordata; class Mammalia; order Rodentia; family Erethizontidae; genus Erethizon; species Erethizon dorsatum. The sequence continues at coordinate 112,550,047 of CM051823.1, forward strand.
AAAGTCCCTGGGATCAAACCCCTTCTTTCAGATGGTCCAGATCTCACAGGACCAAAGGGTTCCAGGGCACCCCCTCCTGGCTCCTACCACCTAGACTGTCATCTCCAACTGCCTGGGTAACTTTAACTGTCTAAGAGGATCTCCTTCTTAATACTGAAGCCAAATTCTCAGTTCTCCACTCCAGTCCTGGCCCCTTGTCTTCTGTCAGCACCACCATTAAAAGGGTGTTGGAAAGACCAATGACAAGATATTTTTCTGCCCCCTTAGCCACAGCTTAGGTGAACTTCTCTTTTCACATGCCTTCCTGATTATGCCCAATACCCCTACCTCCTTACTGGGCAGGAATATCCTAACCCAATTAAATACCACTATACTTATGTCTCCAGGACAGCCACTCTGCTTGCCACTGATAGAAACAGAATTTAACCCAGAGATACAGACAACCCAGGAAAAAACAGGACAGGCAGTTAATACCACCCCAGTACAAATCCATTTCAAGTATCCCAGCTCCTGTTCCTACCAAAGACAACACCTCTAATGCCTGAGACAAAAAAGGGACTAGAGGCCATGTTAAAAGTCTCAAGTCACAAATTCTTCTTACACCTTACAATAGACAAAGCATCATAGACTTACAAAAGCTTAATGGAGAAGGGAAGCTAGTTCAAGACCTTCAATTGATAAAAGAGCCAGTGGTACCACTATATGCAGTGGTTCCCAGTCCTTATAGTTTATTATCTTAGATTTCAGGGAATACTGAATTGTTCACAGTCCTAGACTTAAAAGATATTTTCTTTTGTATTTCCCTCCACAGGGACTTACAATTCCTCTTTGCCTTTGAAGACCTTTCTGATCTGTCTACTAAGCTGACATAGGAAGTTTTATCCCAGAGCTTCAAAAATAGCCCCCATTTGCATGGACAGGCTGAGATTAGAGACTTGTCTTTCTTTGAGTATCTATAAGCTAGGTTCATCCCATATGTAGATGATATTCTTCTCTGCTCTCCCTCAGAGGAAATTTCCAGTCAAGGCACATAGGACCTATTGAATTTTCTGGCAGAAGAAGGATATAAGGTGCCTCTATCTAAAGCTCAACTTTGCTGTCCTTCTTTAAGATACTTGGGCCTGGTACTATCCAAAAGTACCTGGAGATTGAGGCAAGAATGCATAAGCCTATCTTCTCCTTTCCACTCCCCAAAACTTCAAGACAATTAAGGGGGTTTTTAGGAATTACTGGTTTCTGTTTTCTATGGATTCCTAGATATGGGGAAATAGCATGGCCCCTGCACCAGTTAATTAAAGAGGTTCATACAATAAATATTCACACCACAATATTGGAACCTGAAACCCAACTGGCCTTCAAGAAACTCAAACAAGTCCTTCTCTAGTCACCAACATTGAACTTCCCAGTAGGACATTTTAATTTATACATGTCTGAAGGAAATGAAGTGGCCCTGGGAGTTTTGACCCAAGATTGTGGTTGGGGACAACAACCTGGAACCTTACTCTCATTTCTCATCTTTTTTCTCACTGGAGTTACTGGGGAAAGCTCCCACCAATATCTGGTAGTACCAGCCCTGGAAATGATGCCAAGTATTACTGACCTTTCTCAATTCTGGCTACATTTTAAAATGACCAAATTACAACAAACTGAGCTCTCCCTCCAAGCATCACCAATAAGGCACAAGAATGAAAACAACCTATTGGGAAGCTGTCATGATATTCCTATACCTTATTTAACCTCACCTGCCAGCATTGAATTGGAGAGTCTAGGCCTCAACTTCCCAACTGGAAAAATAATCCCTCAGGACAGAACTATCAGCCAGCAGGGCAGATTACATCTCTATTTCTTAAGCCTTCTTATTGCTTCTCTAAGCTTAGTGACACAGGACCTGTACCAGGCTTCCTTGGACTCTCCCTCTGTAATGTCTCCTTCTAAAATGTACAAGGAGGGAGCCTCAAGATGGCGGATGAGTAAGAAGCAGGCAACGAAACTCTCTCTAAAAGTTACCATTGGAACACGAGAATATAGCGACCCGGAAAGCGCAGGAGGGGGGGGGATGCCTCCCCGAAACCCAGAGAAGTTCTGAAGCGCAATCTGGGACCCCCGGCACCAGTGACGGGTGACTTCTAACAAAGAAGACGGAAAGAAGGAGCAGACCGCGCGCGCGCACCTTCTAATATCCCGGGAGTTGGAGCGCCGGCGGAGGCTCAATTCTACGGACACACGGTGGCAGCTGGCGCCCAGGGAGCCCCCACGGAGGATCCTGAGACAGCGGCGGGGCAGGGGAGCGGTGGAGAACGGCGCTGACCGGCGGTGAGTGTCTCTCAGCCACAGCTGCCCCGCGCCAGAGAGTGACGGGCCGGGCGCCATAGTGGGGGGTGTGGCGAAACTCAGAGCGGCTCGGAAACTGCTCCGGGAACTTGTGCTCCGGACAGGGCAGCACAGGGCCTCTCAATTGAGCCCACGAAAGTGTGCTGAGGTCAGCAGGTGAACAAGACTGGACTCTCAGCCACACCTGTCCCGCGCCAGAGAGCGACCGGCCGGGCGCCATTGTGGGGGTGTGGCGAAACTCAGAGCGGCTCGGAAACTGCTCTGGGAACTTGTGCTCCGGACAGGGCAGCACGGGGCCTCTCAATTGAGCCCACGAAAGTGTGCTGAGGTCAGCAGGCGAACGAGACTGGACTCACAGCCACACCTGTCCCGCGCCAGAGAGCGACTGGCCCAGCGCCATTGTGGGGGGCGTGGCGAAAAACCAGAGCGGCGGGAACCAGTGCAGGGAATCCGCGCTCGGACAGCGCGCTGAGCCTCTCAGGCCCAGGGACCCTGAAAGGGCGCTGAGAGCGGAGGCGAGCTAGACTGGTCTCTACCTGAAAGTACGCGCCTCTGCTCACCGCCCGCCAGAGGGCGCTCCTGGCTTACTGGGACGGACCTGCACAGAACAGGTAGCTGCCTACAACAAAGTCAACACCTGGAACTGATTCTTTTTAATTTTTTTTTTCTTATTTTTATTTTTTTTTTATTATTATTATTATTATTTTTTCTTCTCACTGATTTGTTTTTTGTTCTGGCGAAGGGTTTTTTTTGTTTTTTGTTTTGTTTAGTTTTGTTTTTTGGTGGGGTTTTATTTTTGATCTGTCTGTTTTATTGCTTTTATCTTCGTTATTGTTTCTGTATGTGTATTTGCTCTTTCCTTCATTATTCTCTCTGGTTTTTTTTATATGAGTGTAAACAGCGCCTCTAACTTCTTTGTGATTGTGGTCGTGATCTGTTCTTCCTTTTATCACTTCCTTCTCTTTTTACCACCTGTTCTCTGCACTAGTGTCCCAATTTTAGTGGGATCCCTCTTGGTCCTCTAACCTTATATCTAATTCCTTCCTCTTCTCCCAATACTCTATTTCCTCCTTAACTCATTTTAAATTTAAACTCCTTAGGGAAAAATTGACATACATAGGACTTGTATACTGCATATAATTTTTTCTGGTGTGTTTTAGATTTTGTTATATAACCGCAACTCTATACAGCTAAAAGTGGTAAATAACTGGTTAGCTCAGTCTGTCATTTTCTAGGCTGTGTTGATGCTTTAGTTAACATTATAGCCAAATGTGAAATAATTGTTCTAAACATCTTTCCTTCCTGATATTTCATGATTGAGATTGACTAAGGGACACAGAAAATACAGTGGCACAGTACCAAATAATCAAGGACTGGGCCAAACATGTAGCAACTTCGCATACCCAACGAATTGAAGAGGTAGGATCTGGCAGAAAGCTCAAAACATAAAAGCAAGCTCCACTTGGAAGATACTGCAGAGAAGTAGTCATCTTCTAAAGATCTTAAACACTAGCAATAAAGTAACCTACTATAGGTACTTTGCAAACATCACCCCAGGAATTAAAGAAAGAAAACATGAGACGTCACTTAAACAAGATGCAACCCCACCACATCCAATTCACCAAAGGCAAACCTAGTGAGCAACGAGGTGGGACAACCCGAAAGCCACCCACCTGGCCTATCTGAAGTGGTAACAACAAAGCACTGAATGAGGTTCTGGAAAAAATTAAAACAGAAATAATCTCAGAGATAACTGCAGAGATAATGTCTACAACGAAGACCATGCTTAAGGACACTATAGCTGATACAGACAAAAAAATAGATGAACTTAAGAGAACTATAGAAACCATGAATGCTCAGCATAGGAAAGAAATGGAATCCATAAGGCAGATTCAAACAGATATCCAAGAGATAAAAAATTCCATTGAAAGTATTTGTAGCAGAATAAGCCAATGCGAGGACAGGATCTCAGATATAGAAGACAGGCTTGCAATTAGTGATCATGAAATGGAAAAATTCTTAAAAAATAGCAAGGGACCATGAAAAAATCAATTCAGCAGCTGCTAGATGACTCAAAGATAAACAACTTAAGAATAATTGGAATAAATGAAAAAGCAGGAGATAACATCAACGACATTAAAACCTTGTTCAAAGACATAATCAGGGAGAACTTTCCTGGAAGAGAAAAGGAATTTGACACCTCTATAAGTGAAGCTTTCAGAACACCAACTAGACATGATCAAAAAAAAAACTTCAGCCAGACATATTATAGTCAAGAGCCCAGAAATTCAACAGAAGGGCAGAATCTTAAAAGCTGTTAGGGAGAAGAGACAAATCACCTATGAAGGGAAAACCCATCAGAATCACAGCTGACTTTTCAGCACAAACCCTCAATTCAAGAAGAGCTTGGAATGATGTATTGCAAGCTCTAAAGGAAAATAATTTTCAGCCCAGACTGATGTACCCTGCAAAACTATCTTCAAAATTGATGGAGAAATAAAATACTTTCATGACAAGAACATCTGAGAAAATTTATGACCACCAACCAGCACTCCAAAACGTTCTGAAGGACATTCTAGAAAGAGATAGGAACCCCAACAGAAGGAATCCACCAGGCAGGGCAAATAATTAAATAGCCGGAAAGCGGAAAAACAAAGAGTGGGAACCAACAACAGGAAAATATCATGACAAGTCAATACATATCAGTTTTAACCATCAATGTTAACGGTCTCAATTCACCAATCAAAAGGCCCAGACTGGCGAAATGGATCAAGAAGCAAGATCCAACAATATGCTGTATACAAGAAACACATTTAATTCAGAAAGAAATTCATAGACTGAAAGTCAAAGGATGGAAAACAATACTCCATGCCACAGGGACCCAGAAAAAAGCAGGGGTAGCTATTCTTTTGCAGACAAAGTGAACTTCAAGACAAGAAGGATTCAGAGAGATAAAGATGGTCATTACATCCTTGTAAAGGGAACAATCCAAGAGGAAGAGATAACGATCATAAATATATATGTGTCAAATACCAATGCACCCAGCTATATAAAACAAGTACTAAAGGACATGAAAAATCAAATAAGCACAATACAATTATATTGGGAGATCTCAATACTCACTGTCACAAAAAGATAGATCAACTGGACAGAAAATCAATAATGAAATAGTAGAACTGAACCAAACCTTTGAACAAATGGACTTAGTAGTGTCTACAGAGTGTTCCATCCCACAACATCGAATACACATTTTTCTCAGCTGCACATGGGACGTTCTCCAAAATAGACCACATACTAGCTCATAAAACCTGCTTAAGTAAATGCAAAGGAATTGAAATTATCCCATGCATATTATCAGACCATAGTGCAATGAAATTGGAAATCAATGGCAAAAGATCCCACAAAAACTCCCTAAACACATGGAAATTAAACAGCATCCTCCTGAACAACCAATGGGTCACAGATGAAATTAAAGAAGAAATTAGTCACTTTCTACAACTGAATGATAATGACAGTACAACATACTGGAACTTATGGGATACAATGAAAGCAGTCCTAAGAGGGAAATTTATAGCATTAAACACTTATATCAGGAAAATAGAGCAAGTGCAAATAAACAACTTAAGGGTGAACCTCGAGCTTCTAGAAAAAGAAGAGCAGGTTAAGCCAAAAGCCCGTACAAGGGAGGAAATTATAAAGATCAGAGCAGAAATTAACGTATTGGAGAATAAAAAAACAATACAAAGAATCAATGAAGCAAAAAGTTGGTTCTTTGAAAGAATAAATAAGATTGACAAACCCTTATCCAACCTTATTAAAAAAAAGAAAAGAAAAGACTCAATTCCATGCAATTGAAAATGAAAAGGGTGTTATCACGACGGACCCTGCAGAAATCCAGAGATCATCTATACCTATTTTGAAAATTTATATTCTACTAAGATGGAAAATGCAGAAGAAATGGACAGATTCCTAGATTCGTATGAATTACCAAAGCTGAATCAGAAGATTTAAAAATCCTAATTAAACCAATATCAGCCAGTGAAATTGAAGATGTATTTAAAAACCTCCCAACAAAGAAAGCCCAGGCCCTGATGGATTCACTGCCGAATTCTACAAGAAATTTAGAGAAGACCTAACGCCCCTACTTCTCAAACTTTTCAATGAAATTGAAGGGAAGCAATACTCCCAAATTCATTCCTGGAAGCAAGCATTACCCTGATACCAAAACCAGAGAAGGACCCAACTAAGAAAGAGAACTACAGGCCTATCTCCCTAATGAACATAGATGCAAAAATCCTTAATAAGATACTGGCAAACAGAATCCAACAAATCATCAAGAAGATTATACACCATGACCAAGTTGGATTCATCCCAGGGATGCAGGGATGGTTCAACATACGTAAATCAATAAATGTAATACAGCATATTAACAGAACCAAAGACAAAAATCACATGATCATCTCAATAGATGCAGAAAAAGCTTTTGACAAAGTCCAGCACCTTTTCATGATAAAAACCCTACAGAAAACTGGAATAGAGGGTCTTTATCTCAATCTGGTAAAAGCTATCTATGACAAACCAACAGCCAATATCATACTAAATGGCCAAAAACTGAAAGCCTTCCCTCTAAAATCAGGAACAAGACAAGGATGTCCACTGTCCCCACTCTTATTCAACATAGTTCTGGAAACTTTAGCCAGAGCGATTAGACAAGAGAAAGAAATAAAAGGAATAATGATCGGAAAGGAAGAAGTTAAATTATCATTATTTGCAGATGACATGATACTCTACACAGAAGACCCCAAAAACTCCACTAAAAAACTGCTAGATTTGATAAGCAAATTCAGTAGTGTAGCTGGATACAAAGTCAATACTCAAAAGTCAATAGCCTTCCTGTACACAAATAACAAACTTACTGAAAGAGAAATTAGGGAAATAATACCTTTCACAATAACATCCAAAAAAATGAAATACCTAGGAATCAACCTCACGAAGGATGTAAAAGAGCTCTATACTGAAAACTACAGTACTCTGAAAAAGGAGATTGAAGAGGATATCAGAAAATGGAAAGATATCCCTTGCTCCTGGATAGGAAGAACCAATATAGTGAAAATGGCCATACTTCCAAAATTGTTATACAGATTTAATACAATTCCAATCAAAATTCCAACAGCATATCTCACAGAATTAGAGAAAACAATCCTAAAATTCATTTGGAATCAGAAGAGACCTAGAATAGCAAAGGCAATTCTGGGCAACAAAGGCAAGGCAGGGGGCATCACAATCCCCGACTTGAAATTATACTATAAAGCTACTGTGATAAAAACAGTGTGGTACTGGCAAAAAAACAGACCTGAAGATCAATGGAACAGATTAGAAGATGCTGAAACAACCCCAGACATACTATGCCACCTTATCTTTGACAAAGGTGCCAAACACATTCGCTGGAAAAAAGATAGCCTCTTTAATAAATGGTGCTGGAAAAACTGGCTCTACACATGCCGAAGATTAAAACTAGACCCATATCTTCACCATGCACTAAACTAAATTCAAAATGGATCAGAGATCTAAATATTAAAACAGAAACATTAAATCTGCTGGAAGGTAGGATAGGTAAAACCCTGGAGACATTGGTGTAGGCAAAGACTTTATGAATAAAAACTCAACCGCACGGGAACTATCCCAAAGAATCAATAACTGGGATCTCATCTTATTAAAAGCTTTTGCACAGCAAGAGAAACCACCAACAGAGTGAAGAGACAACCCACAATGTGTGAAAAAATGTTTGCCAGCTGTTCCTCAGACAAAGGATTACTATCGAGAACATATAAAGAACTCAAAAAAATTAGACCTCCCAAATTTAAAGACCCACTCCAAAAATGGGCATCTGAGATGAATACACATTTCTCAGATGAAGAAATACTAATGGCAAATAAATATACAAAAAAATGTGCAACATCACTAGTCATTCGAGAGATGCAAATTAAAACAACACTGAGATACCATCTCACCCCAGAAAGAATGGCTACTATAAAGAAATCAACTAATAACAAATGCTGGAGGGGCTGTGGGGAAAAAGTAACCCTTCTCCACTGTTGGTGGGAGTGTCGACTGGTACAGCCACTGTGGAAGTCAGTGTGGAGATTCCTCAAAAAGCTAGGGTTGGAGGTCCCATTTGACCCAGCTATTCCACTTCTGGGCATCTTCCCAAAAGAATTAAAAACATCATACCACAGCGATATATGTGCACCCATGTTTATAGCAGCACAATTTGTAATAGCCAGATCTTGGAAACAACCCACATGCCCATCAACTGAGGAATGGATAAGAATGATGTGGTATTTTTATACAATGGAGTACTATTCAGCCATAAAGAAGGATAAACTGGAGACTTTTATAGGTAAATGGATGCAACTCGAAAAATACTCATAAGTGAAATAAACCAGAAGCACATGTGTAAGCATCGTATTGTCCCTCTAGTATGAGAAACTGAAAGAGTAAATAAGATCCAAAATGTACAATAGACATGGTGAATCAAAAAGAAACTGGTCAAAAGGAAAGAGAGACTGGAATAAGGAAAAGAAAGAAGGGAAAGGGAAAAAAAATTGTATATCTATATATATAAGATGGTTAAGATAGATACACTATGATTTTTACTTAGTTCATTGAAGAGTAAGGTTTGTGCCAATAATGTTTGGATAATTAAATGCTAATGTCTGGTGTCCTGAATAACTAACTTAAAGATAGTAATACGCAATGTATTAACCATTCTTACCCTCCTATTATGTTGTTTTGAAAATTTGTTCTTCTTTTGATTTGTTTTGTTTTTTCTTCTCTTTAAAATAAAATTAAAAAAAAAATAAAAAAAAATAAAATAAAATGTACAAGGCTATGATGAGAGAGAGGAAAAGAAAGGTAGAGAGAGAGAGACAGAGACAGAGAGAGAGAACCTCACTGTGAACCTGAAAGGAAACAGAACTAGAGTGATGGGTCCTGTGAGTACCTGAACTTCTCTCACTCTTCCTTTTGGTGGAGAAACAAACACCATAACTATTCAGGACATGGACAGAACCCGTTAGGACTAAATGACACCAATAATCATACTTGGGGTTATCTCTCCCAACATTTGGGCCTTATACTCAATGAGACAGGACATTACTTTGTCTCTAGGTTTTCTCTTTTCACTCTCATTACCCAAAACATTGCATGTAAAGTCGCCCACAATCACATATTTAAAGACTACTCTCTGTGCATAGACAACTGGTTTTCTGGAACCAGACCTTCCTCCACAGCGCCATGGTCACCCTGGGACCCCAGCATCTTCCTCACTGACATAGCCTTACAATTCACCTTTAAGTTTGCCTGGTTATAGGGCAAAATGACCTTTGTCCCCTTCACAGGAACTGGCCACTATTTTCTCTCTAGGAAACTCATATCATACTCTGCCTTTCTTGAGGAGGAGAAAATGTACGCTTGCCAGTGCCCTCCTTGATGTCTGATTCTTTAATCAATCCATTTTTGAATGTCTAGATCTATCTGTAATCTAGGCATCTTCCTAGGACAGAAGGTCTCTTAATGGGCCCCAGTTAAATATCCCAAAGACATTTGGGACCTTACAATCTGATAACCCTGTCCTTGAGCAGGTGGGCCTGGGATAGGAGATTCTTCCTGGATTATTTTGGCCGATAGTTATATCTGATGCCCATGCCTCTGTTTGAAACCTATCAGTGGCACTTCAACAATATAGGGGGTACTGTTGAAGTCATTGAGTCCCAACAAAAAAGCCCCAATTCATTGTCTGAGATTATCTTACAAAATAGGTGAGCACTAGATCTTTTTGCTGCAGATGTTGTAGAATCTAAGAGATCAGAGAGATCAATGGGAAAATAATTTTTTTCCAGGATTTTAGATGCACATTGACACAGCCAAACTTGTGTCCAAAGTTCAGGGCATTAGAATAAAGGAACGGTTTTAGTTTTACACATTTGGCTGAAACAGTTGGTCTTTAGAGATAGGGGGTGGAGGAACAAGCAAGGGTACAGAAGCAAGACAAAGCAATTAATAACTTAGCTTTGAAACAAGACAGAGCCTTATGAATTCTGGGGGAACAAGATGACATAAACTCTGTTTAGAGGACATAGTTGCCAATCTTATCTGTACTAGAACATAAAGTTATAGCTACAGGGGAGGAAGGGGGAGTTTGAGGGGGATTGCTCTTTAAATCCTGCTTCACAGAGATGTGTAGGACTTGTGCTATGCTCAATGATACCCGCTGCCTCTGGGTAAAGGACTCTCAATAGGTGGAGACTAGCCTAACCAAACTTAAACATCTCTTCCAGATTTGTGAAAATCTCATTAGCAACCTTAACTAAGAGACTTGACTAGGATCCCTCTTTAAATCCCTATAGGGATAGTCCTAAACTCTTATTGATGCTCTTGATATTCCTCTGCATGTTTGGACCCTGTTTATTCAGTCTCCTTGTTCACTTTGTTTCCTCTCATCTAGAACCTATTAAACTTCAGGTGATCATGCAGATGGAACCCAGCATGGAGATCTCACCTGACTTCTATCATGGGCCATAAACAAGCCTTCTGGAGGATGCCCCTGACTGCTGACTGCTTTTCACTGCACCTGTACAGCTCAAAGCAGCCAAAGCAGTTCCTCTTTTTTTCCCTAATGGCAGTTATGGCCACCTCTTCAGAGGAGAGAATGTAACAGGATTAGTGAGACAGGAATTAGGATTCTATCAGGCAGTAAGGGCAGTGTATCAGTCAATACTTACTAGAGAAACAGATGTAATGCAAGATACACAAATATGTAAAAATTTACAAGATTGACTCTCAGTGCTCACCCACAGAGTCAGGTTTGGAAGAGTGCAAAAGATCTGTCTGTGCACTGGAAAGCCAAAGGATCCAGTAGAAGGCCTGGAGCTCACTGTAATGTCCTGTGTGAGTCCATATCAGAAGGCCAAAGGGTCTGCGCTGGAGGCTGAAGAGCCTGTGCTGTAAGCCAGGAGATGACTTCCAAGGTGAAGGTGAAGACTAGAGCTCCTCCAAAGAAACAGAAGCCAGCCTTCCTTCTTCATTTCCCTTTTATACCATTCAGGCAGCCTGCCCATTGGTTGCTGTCACTCACTCTCAGTAAGTCCCAGCAAATCTTCAGTAAATCCCCTCAGCCACACTCAGAACTATGCTGATCTAACTTAGTTGGGCGTTTCTTACTCAAGTTGACATAGTCAGTTAACATCACAGACAGCAGCCCCAAAATGGAGTTAGGAAACCTGAAATAGGGTCTGTTGAGTCACAACTCTGCAGAGATCTCATAAAAACATCTGCCAGGTGTATTTTGGCTGTCTGGAACCTCCCCAGAGTATGATGATGCAGGCCATTGGCTCAAGGGCACATGGGCCTTGTGTGGACATAGCATGAACAAGCCATAGATTGGACCCCCCCCAAAAGTATGTAGTATCCTATAGGGTAAAGATTATTTTGTTTACACAATGGCCTGAGATCCCTTCTAAATCCCTTTAAAATCCCTACAGCCCTCCTGGATATACTAAAAACACCCCCACACACCATTGCCAGCTGTGGGAGCTTTTACTTCCTTGCCTTTATATATTTTACTTTCCTGCCTTTATATCATTTAAATAAATATGCTTGCACACTACCTCTTCATCCTGCAGTTTCACTTTTCGTCACCATGGGACATGACCCCGACACTTCAGTAACATTGGTACAGCTTGAACTGACAGGTTTGGAAATGGAAAGGTAATAAGTAAAAGATGATTCTTGGGAAAGAATGAGTCTAAAGTGTTAATTAGAAACTGGCTGAAGCCACCAGCCATTAAACAATATGACACACAAAAGAAAACCTTGGCAGGTAAATGGGTTCAATGAGTTGATTTTAAAGAACCCACAAATGAGCCAGATACAACTTTCTGGCTACAATACAGATTTGGGGAATTGGTGCATACTTAACAAGTAAAGGAAGTAGTATGAGCCAGGCATGGTGACACATGCTTATAATCCCAGCACCCCGGGAGGCTGAGGCAAAAGGATCACAAGTTCAAGTCTCCACCTGAGCAACTTAGAAAGTTCAGGTCTCAAAATTTTAAAATTAAAAAATGACATAGTGAATCAAAAAGAAACTGGTCAAAAGGAAAGAGAGACTGGAATAGGGAAAAGAAAGAAGGGAAAGGGAAAAAAAATTGTATATATATATATATAAGATGGTTAAGATAGATACACTACCATTTTTACTTAGTTCATTGAAGAGTAAGGTTTGTGCCAATAATGTTTAGACAATTGAATGCTAATGTCTGGTGTCCTGAATAACTAACTTAAAGATAGTAATACGCAATGTATTAACCATTGTTACCCTCCTATTATGTTGGTTTGAAAATTTGTTCTTCTTTTGATTTGTTTTGTTTTTTCTTCTCTTTAAAATAAAAAAAAAAAAATGAAAAGGTGTCAGGGACGTAGCTAAGTGGCACAACACTCCTGGATTCAATCCCCAGTACCAAAAAAAAAAAAAAATTAGTGTGATTAAGATCACTCAGTGTAGAGAATGACAATAATGGCCTGAAGATAGAGTGACATTTCACCAAGACTCAAAGGATGATGAACCTGACAAACAAAAAGCAGCCAAGAGAAGAAAAACCAAGAGATACCAGCTTCAGAGAAGCATGAACAATGGTTAAACACCCAGAAAAGAATCTGTGTAAAAGCTGGTAGAATGTGGTAGTAGAGGTAATTATTCCAAATTTTACAAATGTGCTTTGTTCTTCTGCTTTCATGAGTAAATACATTATATTTCACAATAGCAGCCATTGCCTTTGGGAAAATTAAATTTGCTCTTAAGAAATGTAAAGGAAAAAGAGAAAGTTTGTATATTCTGTACATGCATTGAATATGTAGTGAGATAAGAAACCTTGCTGACCAGGATGTTAGCTTGGGAAAGTGTGTTTTACCTGTCTTTTCTCCCTTCCTTAGCTTATCAGCAACTGAGGCTGAATAACTTAGAATGCAGGTGTTTACTAATGTGATAGGGTGTCTCATACCCTAACAACAGCCAGGATACTGCCATACAGGAGAAGAGACAATAATGGAGAAATTTTAAAATGAAAAAAACAAAAAGAGGGCCGGTGAGATAGCTCAGCAGCATAAGCGCCTGCCTGGCAAGCGCAAGGTCCTGAGTTCAACTCCTGGTACCCACATAAAGGAAAAAAGGGGGCCGGTGATATTGCTCAGTGGCAAGGGTGCCTGCTGGAGCACAAGGTCCTGAGTTTGACCCCTGGTGCCCACAAAAAAAAAGTATACCCATCTATATCTAGCCTGGGAGAAAATGGGAATAAAAAAGATTGGAAGGTGTCAAACTTGTGTCTCCCCTTTTTCCCTCCCTCAACTTAGGGGGATATGTGTCATATAATTGAAGATAAAAACCAATATCAAAAGCAATACTGTCTACTTACTCCTCATAGAAGACTGAGAAAAGAGTATCTTTCACGTTTTCTCCTTGCCTCCAAATACAACCTAGGATACAACCACAGCTTATTGGCTGTGTAGTGTGCAAAAAAGGCTGCAGTTTAAGCAGCAGATCCCTGCAGTTCCTGCATGTGTGCAGCTGAGATGAAGTGGGCCTGCCAAGGAGCCTGCTGGCCAGATAGGGTGACCTCTCAGTGGAAGCTCAGCAGACAGAAGCCAAAGCAGTCATTCAGGAGCCAGGTGTGGCCAGGTCAGACAAGAGCACTGCTGAGAGAGAGCAAATACAGTGACATAACCACAGACTGTCTATAACAGAGCCAGCAGCACCCTCCTGAGCACTGCTCCTGAGGCCAGAATTCCACAGTAAGCCTACATCCCAGGACTGTGCACCCATCTCCCAAAATATATTAATGCCAGGGAAGAACCAGGAGGTGAAGAAGGCCATCTGAGAGACTGAGGAAACCTTGTCCCAAAAAAGAAAGCCAAAAAACTCTTCATAGCATATTGGTCTTTTATAGCCCTGGTAACACATCAAGTCACTTTGTCTTCCAGCTACTCCACAGAAAGAAAAATATTTGTTATAAAGTTTTTTTTTTTTCACCTTAGAATCTCAAGCATAATTTGCAACCCTGTTACACTTGTAAAATGATATTTAGAAAATAAATATAAAATACGGCAAAATAGTAATACGAATGTCAAATAAAATAATATACAATATAAAATAAAATGATACTAAAAACTTTCCCCCACTTTGGGCACATCTTTTCTCCCTATCTTCTATTTCACCCGTCCTAAACTACATTGGTTATTTATAGATCCCTGGTAGGGGACCAACCACACAAGTTTCTCACAGGAATCAGAGGCATAGTAGCATGCACTGCCTGGGTTTGAATTGTCTCACCACTTTCTTTCTGCATGACAACGATCTTGGGAAACATTTAACTTCCTTAACCTTAGTGTCTTTATCTGCCCAGCACTTACCTGTTATACTGAGAACAATTTTTCTCTGCTTATAAACATTAAGTGAAAGAAAGATTGAGAATTAGAACATACTGCATACTAGATACACTTTTGTTATGGTATTAGCTTGCCAAAATATTAGCAAAAGAAGAAACAGAGAATAAACTCACAATGACAAAGACAATAGTCATCAATAAAGTGATTTCAATAAATTCATAAAGGACACAAAGCAGATTAAGAAACACTACTGATAGGGGCCGGTGAGATGGCTCAGTGGCTTAAGTCCCTGCCCGGCAAGCACGAGGGCCTGAGTTCAACTCCCGGAACCCACACACGAAAAAAGGGCCGGTGATATCGCTCAGCGGCACAGACGCCTGCTGGTGCGCGAGGTCCTGAGGTCGACCCCCCGGTACCCACAAAAAAAAAAAAGAAACACTACTGATAGAGCAAAGCAGAAGAACACATAACCTCACATCACAATTGGCAAACTTTTTCTGTAAATCCGGATAGAAAATGTTTTAGGTTTTGTGGGTCAAATGGTAAAATACACGGTATTATGTAAGTCTCCTTTGCAACTCCTCAGTTCTTTCATTGTAGCATGAAGGCTGCCACAGACAATACATACATGAATGAAAATGACTTCATTCCAACAAAACTTTGCTTAAGGCACCAAACTTTTAATTTTATATAATAGTAATATGTTACAAAACAGTATCATTTTCAATTTTAAAATGTAATTTAAAACGTAAAAACCATTCTTAGCTCTCAGGTTACACAAAAACAGGTGGTTGATGAGATTTGGGCCATGACCCATAGTCTTCCAATCCCTATCCTAGAGCACGTTGAGGTTAGAAATGGTGAAGAAAGTTCTAGATCAAAAAAATCCAGGCAGAAAGCAAAAAAAAAAAAGACAAGAAACTAAAAACAAGGAGACTCACTGAAATTCTAGACAGAAGTCATTCTCCTCCCTCTCCCCAACTCTTCAGGAGGAGGGAAATTGATTTGATAGGCAAGAACCCTGTCCCAGAAATGTCTCAAATTTATCCTTCTTTATGGCAGAGTAGTACTCCATTATAAAAAAAGAAAAAACACATCTTCTTTATCCATTCCTTGGTTGATGGGCATTTGGGTTGTTTCCAAGATTTCACTACTACAAACTGTGCTGCTATAAACATGGGTGCATATATATCGCTGTGGTATTATGTTTGGATGCAACTTGAGACCATACTCAATAAGCAAAATGAACCGGACTCACATGTGTAAACATCGCATTGTCTCCCTGGTGAGAAACTGAAAGAGTAAATAAGGACCAAATGTACAATAGATATTGTGAAATGGGAAGAAATTGTTCAAAAGGAAAGAAGAACTAGGATGAGAGAAGGAGGAAAGGAAGGGTGGGAAAAGGAAAAAAATTTTTTTAAAGGATAAAATGGAAACAATATAAATAGGGCTTTGTAAATAGGGCAGGGAAGAGGGGTTGAATGGAGGAAAAGGGAATGGGAAAAAGAGGAATCAAATTATGTCATGTATGGGTACAAATTCCCTATGATGAATATGATCTTTATGTAAATATGAAGGGTGCCAATAAACTTAATTAAAAAAAAAAGAACCCTGTCCCAATCCTGTCCCTGGCTTTGACATTAGTTGGGAAATCACAGACCTTTCATTATCTTCTGTGTATTTTATCTTTCCATAAGTGAAATAAAATGATCTCAAATTGATTCTTTTGTATTTTAACATGCTTCTTTTCATTGCTTGTGCTAATAGTTGAGCAAGTGTCTTGCTGGTGGATTCCTCTCCCAGCACTTGCAGCACTGCTGAATTTCAGGCACCCTGGAAGGACTTCCATCATTGTCCCTCTCCTGCCACCCAGCTCTGCTGGGCTGGAGAACTGTTCAAGTTAGAGCACCCTGTGGTGGAAGCCCAGCAGGCACCTCAGGGGTTTGTTCCCCACTCTAAATTTTCCCTTCGCTTAGCCTCTCTTTCTAGAAAATTCCAGAGAACATTATAGAATTTTCAAAGATACAAACCCACATACATAAACTACATTAGCAACTATATTCCCATGTGATAATGTCTTAATATCAGCAAGCTCCCTTTTGAATAATTCAAGAAATTCTAAAAAGAGATCAGGTTGAAAAAAGCCTCTTTTTTTCTGTAACAGAAAAGGAAAAGATTCCAAAAACAAAAGGGGAAAAGATGGATGGAACTATGTACATGAGATCAGGAAAGCTCCTATCTGGAAAGAAGGAAAGGATGAGGGAGGCAGAGTTGGCCGCTAATCTTGAAAAATGATCATTGTGTCATCAGGTGATATAGCATTCAGTTAACCTCAGTCATGTTTAATGAGGTTCTTAATTACTAATAGATGCCAGAACAATTAGAAAAATTTAAACTCTAATATCTTTACTAATTTTTAAATAATTAACTTTTCCTAAATATTTAGATGCTTATTACATAACTAACAAGTTAAAAAAAATTAACTTATTCAGTTTCTCATATAAACAAAGATTTCCCCCAGACATTTAGGCATTAATTGTAAAATTAATTGATTATACTCCTAACAAATATATATCAGATATTAAAATACTTTAAACACCTTAAGAATATAAAAGCATTATAAATATTTGTACAATATTAGAAACATATTGGAAAATCACTAGTATCATAGATTTAAATATTACTGTGTCTTTTTTATTTTATTATAGATTTTCTTTTTTCTTATTCAATTACAATTATATTCAGTTGCCTTAAAAGACATGGTTACTTTCCCAAACGGGTAAGGTTGCAGGTAAGGTTTAAAAGTCATAATTGAACCCAAAATCATACATCTTGCTTTATTTTCCCCACTTGTTCTACCTAAGACCATTGCTATCCAGTTGGATGGGCCCCTTTTCTTCTTTTTTTTTTTTTTGTGGGTACCGGGGGTTGACCTCAGGGCCTCGTGCACCAGTAGGCGCCCGTGCCGCTGAGCGATACCACTGGCCCCTTTTTCGTATGTGGGTACTGGGAGTCGAACTCAGGACCTCATGCTTGCCAGGCAGGTGCTTAGGCTGCTGAGCCATCTCACCGGCCCTAGGCCCCTTTTCATATACATAGTATCTTAGATAAGATCATATGTAGGGCTAGGAGTGGTAGCACATTCCTGCAATCCCAGGATTTTGGGAAGCTGAGGCAGTAGGATTGTAAATTCAAGCAAGCCCAACCTGGGCAATTTAGCAACTTGTCTCAAAATTAAAAATTGTAAAAGGGCTAGTATGTAGCTCAGTGCAAAGACCCTGAGTTTCATCCCCGGTACTGCAAAGGAAAAGAAAAGAGGGAGGCAGGGTGACAGGGAGGCAGGGAGGCAAGGAGGGAGGGAAAGAAGAAAGGAGAAGGGAAGGGAAGGGAAGGGAAGGGAAAGGAAGGGAAGGGAGGAAGAAAAGAAAGAAAGAAAGAAAAAGAAAAGAAAGAAAGAAAGAAAGAAAGAAAGAAAGAAAGAAAGAAAGAAAGAAAGAAAGAAAGAAGAAAATGCCTGAACTGCTAACACTAATTTTGTTTTTGTGACCTAAATTTTCCCTCAAAATAATGCTTATTCTGAATGTTTTATACAGAATAGCTGATGCCAGGCCTGCTATGCATTACTGGGGGGTTTCTTTGCATACATTTCTTAAACAACCCAATCATTATTTTCTAACTTCTACTTCTGAGTGAGACTTAGTCTGTTTCAGTTACACTTAAGAACTTTAGCCAGATTAAGTCACTAAAATTACAACTTTGCTATGGTTTTGGCCATCAAGTATTTACCTGACATACCTAGGTAGGTCAGAGGAAGGGTTAAGTAGAAACCTCACTCAGAATACCCGTTTGTTTTACTGCAGAGATGGACAGAGCCAAAACACCATTAAATTGCCTTCTTATCAGAGAAACTGATTAATTCAGCTGGTTAATTCAGCTTGATGTTTCTCTGTGATTGAGACACTGATAGCAGTAAAGGAGGGCAAAAAGATGCTGTTGTATATTTTTCTCCAAATCTCTACCTCTCTCCCTGATCCCCCTCCACCTTTCCAGCGACTTCCCAAATAGATGTCCCATTAACACCTCAACTCAAGATGATTAAAACTAAAAAATAAAATAAAATAAAAAACTAAGCTTTTTTGCCAACCCACTCATTTGACTCCCTCAAATAGCCCATTCAGTTCAAAATTCTGTCAATGCTCCTTCAGCTTGTTACCTAGACTTGTCAACTTGGAAACAAATTTAAGGAAAAGCCAAGACTTCTCCAAGCAGATTCCTCTGTGTTAAACCACCTCTGTTGAAAATTGATTTTCCACTCTCGGATAGGGCCAGGTGCCTTCATTTTCCAGTCTCTTGGCAATAAAATTCTGGTCACTTTCAGGAAATGAAGATTCTAGAACTGTCTAATACTCACACCATTTATTCAATCCTGTGAATAAACTCCAGCTTCTGACCTAATACAAAACTTCTTCCCTTCTTAGTCCTGGGTTCAGTCTTGGCCTACATTTCCCAGCCTTATTTTCTTCTAGAAGAGCCATGTAACTAAATTCTAGCCAATGGAATAGGGGTAGGAGTATTGCTTGTCACTTCCTATCTCCCATAGGACGCCCCATAGTCTATCATTCTCCATACGCTGTCTTGAAGCAAGAGATTCTAAAGCCCTTCAAAAAAGTAAAATCAGGCTAAAATTCATGGATGGGTCTCTCAGCCCAATACAGGCCAGTACTGAGAAGGGGAAGAAAAGAGCCTGGGTTCCTGGGTCAGAGTAGCAAAGAATCCCCATCGAACAACCTGTCTGAACAATTTTGTCAAGAAATAAACCTACATTTTATTAAGCTACTAATAGTTCAGAGGCTATGATTTATAACTAGTATTACCATAAATAATATATTTTGCCACTGCCCTTTTGTTGCAAGAAATGCTGATCCTAGTGTCCATGCTTGTCAAAATGCCTAAAAGTCCTGCTCAAATGCCACTTCTTTCCCTGGTTACCCAGCCAAAACTATCTTTCCTATTCCAACATTAAACTCACCTTTTATCTTTCTATGGCACTGATTACATGATTTAATAGCATTGTGTTTCTGTTTCATCTGGAGAGTAGACTATGTGCTTCCAAAAGGCAGTGGTCATGCTTCTATTACACTATCAAGCAGAGAACCTTGAATGCAGACACTGTGAACACACTGAATGACAGCAGTGTGTATTACACCCATTATCTCCCCCATATTACTTCTACAAGAGACCACCATCAAGCTGGTCCTCCCAGGGCATACACTGGGACCGGTTTTCCATTTCTTAAATGTGATCCATGCTCTGATTCCACTGCATTTTCTGTGTCTTTCTCAGACAAGCATACAGGCAGCTTTCTTTCTGAAAACTCTTCCTTGAAGCTAAATTTTGTCCATATAGAAGTTCACACTTCTTACTGACATTTAGCTCAGAAAAATCATTTTTTAAAAAGATTCATTACAGATACTCACTAGGTTTTCCACACCTCCCACCTGTTCTGACAAGAACAGATTACAGTCTCTATCCCTAGCCATTCTGCCTTCCAGTGTTTGTCCTTCCATGCAAAGCATTACCTCCCAGCACATACAGGGAGTCAAGTTTGAGTCCCTAGTCATTTGTTTTAACCTTGTTTCTCTAAATTTCCCTTAAAAAATGAGTATGTCCCCTTCACTTACTCTTTTCTCATGTCATAATCCTTAATTAAAATGTTTAAATCATATTATCTACCTGAGATACACCATACTAAGTACATAAATTATTTTGCCTCTCACTTAATGCTAATCACAATCATATAAGGAAATCACTCTTATCCCTAATCTATAAATTAAAAATTGTGGCTCAGAAATATTGAGAAATGTACCCTGGTTTAAATGTGAAACATCCCCTAGGTCCCATAGTAAGTAGCAGACTAGACTTAAATAAATTAATGTCTCTGCCCATCTCATTATTCAACTATTCATCTTTATTGCTCTGCTCTTCCAGGGAACTTTTCTGCATTATAGCTTAAGTAAGTCTAGTGGAAGTACTAGCACCCATGTAGGCAGTCAGAGGCCTAGGACAAGTTGACCTAATAAAGGACTGTTGCTTTGTTTTGTTTTGTTTTGTTTTGTTTTGTTTTGTTTGAGACAGGGTCTCACTGCGTAGTTTAGGCTGGCCTTGAATTCATTATGTAGCCCAGTCTGGCCTCAAACTCATGGCAATCCTCCTGCCTCAGCTTCCTGAGTGCTGGGATTACAGGTGTACACTTAGAGGACTGTTTCAACCAAGAAATCTAAAGCAAATTAACCAAACATGGTGTTCTGCTGAGGAAATGCTGACAAACAAAATTTCAAGGGCCAGGAAAGCACAAAAATTGAAGGATGAACATCAAGGTTGGCAAGACAGAAGGAAGTGGCAAGGAAGTGATCAGGAAAGACAGAGAGCAGTGTGTACCTAGAGTTTGCCATACATGTGGCACCTGGGGGAATATTGTTAGAGCAGACTTGAAACCTTTGATTTTTGGTTTGAGAAGGCAGAGCTTGTAAAGTCCTGTAGGCTTAAATAGAAATGTTCAAATTTTCCTTAGAATGTGAGCTCCTTTAGGCTTTGAGGAAAAAGAACATAAATTTGTTGAGAAAAGGAAGCTAATCATTAATGTAGAGTCATATGTTCTCATATGCCTACTTTTGAACTTCATTAAGAAAAAAACATATACGTAAAAATCTACAGCTCTCCAGCTCATCTAATGGAATGAATTTGGAGCAGAATTTCAGAATTTGAGTATCTGACATGTTACTTTTTGATGCCTTTGAATATCTGGGGAGAACAAGTTTAATAAAAATCTTGCATCTCTTTTCAGTCTCTGCTTTTATCACTAGCATTTTAAACTCCATCATGTTTCCCATTCAAACTTCTCAGAGAAAGTATTTCTCAGGTTCAGTTGATCCCTATCATCTTTGATGGACCCAAACTTTGGGCTTGATGATCTCAACGGCCACTGCCATGGCTGTACCTGGACTAGGCTTAACTCTAATAGCTGTTCTTCCTGCACTCTATAACAAGTTGTTTGGGTTATGTTGTATAGATCTTAGCCACCTGTGTATTTTTGAAAGTGATTTATAAGTGAAGAGTTGGTATACCATGCAAAAATTATTCTTTCTTATTAAAGAGTGTCCCTAAAGATCTTTATCCCCCCCAAAAAAACTTTTTGAATATAGCTAAAGAAAGGAATAATTATCCTATTTAAACTTGAAAATATTTAAATTTCATTATATGAAAAATAATTCATATTAATAAGCTGAAGATAAGACCAGTATGAATTTATAAACTTCTGTTAAATTTCTTTAAAGTTGTTTAAATATTTTTAAGAGTCTAGTTGTTTTACATGTGTGTGTTTTTAGAAGTTACCCAACTGAAAAATCCTTGAAGTCAAGAACCACATTTCTTGCTTTTTATACCTGATAAGAGCTAAGATGCTGTGCTCACCAAGGGTGTTAAATAAATGTTGCTGAGTGACTGAGCCTGAGGATCACTGGAAGTTACTGAATAGTTTATTTCCACTGCTTCATTAGATGACTGAACCCAGGGAGAGTTGAGATCGGCTGTTTAGAATAAGGCACAAAAATGCTTTCTGTTCTATTACGTCAATAAAAGATGTTGAAATTAGAGTGATGGGGTCCTAAATGTGAGCCATAAAAGAAATTATTTCCACTTCATATGAGAAGACCTAAATGATTCTTCTTTCTTTGCAAACTAATAAAATATTTGTTAATAGGCCTATTGTATGTAATTGAAATTTTCTAGGCCCTAAGCAAATTTTGTTTAAATTAAAGTGGTACAAACTTGATGCCAAATGTTTCTAAAGTAAGTAAAAAAGTCAAGCAAGCAAGAAAGTTCATGTCAGAGGAATCTTACTTTAAATAAATCATGCTTATGTTTGGGACTTATAGAAACATGCCAGCCCTGTGGAAAGCCATTTGAGGCACATGGCAAACCCACAAATCTTTCAGAAGACTGAGAATGGAGGAATAAATATAGTTTATGGTGGGCTTTAGCAAGTGTATGTTTTGTTTTCTAGCTTTACAAACCATTAAGAGTCATCCACAACTTTTTTTATGTAACATTGTAACTGCAAGGAGATACACATAAAAAGATACTCTGTCTGGTTTGCTGGTACCAAGGACGCAGCACAGTGTGAAGGCCTGCGTTCAATCCTCAGTACCACTACATAAAAAAATAACCCTCTGGTTTAGATAAAATATATATTTGATGACTACCTCCCTCTTAAAGAGCTGTATACATTTTCCCTCTTCATTTCTCCTCTCTTATTGAGGATCGTAGTAAGTTTCTTTACCTCTTACCAGAAAAATATCGCATTTGCCTTTAAGCTCAGTATCAGGATTGCCTCAAAATCATAACCAGAGTTTTAGTTTTTCAACACAGGATCAGTTTTCCCACACAAAAGTTAAATTCAAAATTAGACTTTTTTGAGTCCTCATATTCCCTTTCACCTCCTCCCAACACGTATAGTTTCCACTATTATTAACATTTTCCATTCATGTGGTTCACTTGTTACAATTGGTGAGCCAATATTGATACACTGTTATTAAGGTTCACTCTTTGTGCTGTACAGTCTTTGGGTTTTAACAAAGGTACAGTGACATTTATCTACCATCGCAGTCTCATATATAATACAATAGTTCCACTGACTAAAAATTCTGTCTACTATTCATCCCTCCCTCACCCAACCTATGGAGACCACTAGTCTTTTTACTATCCCCCTAACTGTACCTTTTCTGGAATTTCATACAATCTGTAGACTTTTAGGCTGGCTGCTTCCACTTAACAATATGCATGTAAGTTTCCCTTATGTCCTTTTCTGAGTTGACAGCTCATTTCTTTTTATCAATGAATAACTTTCTATTGGATAGATATTCAACAGTTTATTTGCACATGTAATGAAGGACAGTTTGGTTGCTTCTAAGTTTTAGCAATTATGATTAAACCTGCTATGAGTAAAAGAAATAGTTTTTTTTAATCTGCCATATTGTGAAGGATTGTCCTGAAAAAATTCTGAAAAAATCCCTCAACTCAGAAGTCATGACGTCTTCTCTTTACCCTTTAAGCTGTACTCACAAAACTAGAGGAAGAAAATTTAAATAATATATCAATGTGCAAATTACCACTTGATGCAAAAAGCTACCTATAGAAGTACTGTTAACTCTTCATCACTAAAATATGCCATGTCCTAAATATATGTCAGTACATATTAGATCATAACTCTTTCAAAGCAAGGCTTTATCTATGTTTCACAATTTTGCTGAGTAACAGCACTCTCATAG
The DNA here is from genome assembly GCA_028451465.1 of Erethizon dorsatum. Taxonomy (NCBI): domain Eukaryota; kingdom Metazoa; phylum Chordata; class Mammalia; order Rodentia; family Erethizontidae; genus Erethizon; species Erethizon dorsatum. The sequence goes on from CM051823.1 coordinate 112,574,148, forward strand.
ACTATAGGCATAGCTTAACCAATAACCTTTGAAATTCCATTACATGGAACAAATTAAGCAAACCAATACAGGTATTACTTTCAATATGTAAAGAGAAAGGGAAGAGGTTATACCAGCAATCTCCAACTATGTTCCCACAAATCCTTCTGAACAAGAAAAAAATGGTAGTGTACCAGATTGGGAGAATTCCATATGCTAGACCACCTTCGTGAAAACTTTCAATATGCATAAGCACATTGTAGTCTCCAAGAAGTCTTGTAGTGAAAAAAAACTTATTCAGATTGATTTAATGCTGCATTTCCCAACTATAACTGACAATAGAGCCCTTTGCAGAAAATACTTAATGACAATATGTGCAACAAACCCTAAGACATCTTCAGCTGTCAATTTTGTTTTGTTTTGTTTTTTGTTTTGTTTTTCCATTTCTCCAGGTTTTTGTTCTCTCTCAAGGGCAGGACTATCCATTCCCCTTATAAGTATAGAAGAAAGACAAAAGTAGCATTCCCTGGGGGTAGTAGTTACAGATGTGGGAAAATTAGGATCAACTAGGGGTCAATTCCCTTCTCTTGAAGTTAACGGGGGTAAAAATATAAAATGTATTGTAAAATAAGCTATCCATGCCAAGAGAAGTATGATAAGGAAACATAAGAATTTGGGGGAGAGGGAAAAAGAAACCTCTTTCTACTAGACATGGAATAGTTAATTTCAGAAGGGTATGTCTGTAGATTTGCAAAAGGACAGAATAGCATTTGTCTCTGACCTGAGTTCTCTGAGCATACTGCACACTTCAGAGCAGAACATGCTGAACATAAGGTTTTTGTGACCTAACATTACAAGTGTAGACCTAACTCTAACTTGTCAACTGCTGAAATCCAGCCCCACTGAGACATTCACTTTCTTCTCAGATAGTATTGAAGTGTAGTAACAATATCTCAGCCCTTGACAAAGAGTAGTAAGTCTGTAACTCTGAGAGAAAAACTTTTAAAACACTACAGTTGGAATGATATATTAGAAAAATTTAGTCACAGAATCTTCAAATGCTGCAGTAGACATGTCAGCATGTTACATAGGGGTTTCGTTTAGTAGCTTTCCAACATATGGGCAACAATATGGTCTCCATGGTTCTCTGCTACTGTTGTGGCTGAGGAAGAGGGGATAGTAATCAGACATCTGACAGGCAAGTGGCTGCTCTCACAGCTCAGCCAAAGCTTTTGCTGTGGGCACTAGGTATTTTTAATCCACTCCATTGCTGCTAAAAAGACTGTACATTTTTCTTTCTCTTTTTAGTTTGTTTCAGACTCTGATTATAAAGAAGTGATGGGGGCCAGTGAGATGGCTCGGTGGCATAAGCACCTGCCTGGCAAGCGCAAGGTCCTGAGGTCGACCCCCGGTACTCACAAAAACAAGAAAGAAAGAAAGAAAGAAAGAAAGAAAGAAAGAAAGAAAGAAAGAAAGAAAGAAAGAAAGGAAGAAGTGATGGGAGTCATAAACCCTCTGCTCCTTATTCTTTCTGTCCAGTTTCCCATGGGAAAGTATCTATGCTGCATATGATATATGAAGTATGAGGATTTGTGCATCTAAACAATTTGTTTCAGCTGTCAGAATCTCCATTTTGAATCTTAAAGAAGGGATTTAGGATTCTGTATAAAACAAGCCACAGACACATGCACGGGTAAGGGCTGGGACAGCAAATGTTTTCACCAACCAGACTATAAACTGCTCCATGTCAGTGAATGAATCTATCTTGATTCCCACCTACAACACTGTCACCACCATGACAGGAGTACCCAACAGTATTTCAAAAATATTTCCCAATCTATTGATACTTATCCATTACTCCTGGCCTCTGAAAAATGCAATAAAATCAAGCAGAATAAAAGTAAGATGTATTATCTTTGTGCTCTTCTGTCTCACATCACATGCAAACATAGCTGACAGGAGGTCAGCCACGAGGAGGTTTGATTTGTCCGAGATCACTTTTTTAAAAGGAACAGACTTCTCTCCAAAGAAACCACACCTAAGTTTCAACTAAATTTTACTTCTTTTGCTTTCTGTGTACTATAAGCATGTGTACGTTTATTTTCAAAGAAATAAATTTCTTATTTAAGCATGTGAATTGTTCATATTCAGTGTTATACACTAAAATGTGTTCCCTGCCCTTACCAAATTCATGTGCTGAATCTTCAAACTCCAATGTGATGGTATTAAGAGTAGGGCCTTTGGGAAGTGGTTAGCCTTAAATGAGATCATGAGGGTAGGGCCTTTATGGTGGCACCAGAGAGCTTCCCCTTTCTTTCTGTTCATCATGTCAGGACACAGAGAGAAAGCTCCTTCTGCAAGTCAGGAAGAAGGCCCTGACCAGAACACACACACACTGGCACACCAGTCTCAGACTTTGGTCTCTGAAACTGTGAAGAAGAAATGTGACTGAGAACAGAGTTAGTGGTCACATGTGAGTGGGTAGCAGTGACACAGGGACATATTCATAAAACCAGACTATGCTTTCCTATGATTTTCTTTTGGACTTTGAGATATGATGGGAATTGTCAGAACCAGGCATGGTAGGTCTGTCCTTGTCAAAGGTTTAGATATGATTGCTGCAAAAGTTAAAAGTTCTGCGACAGGACACAAAACACAGCCACTAAGTTTAAATGTAAACAACCATGTCTCCAACAGCAACCTTATAAATAGATGTATACCAACACCATTTGTAATTTAAAGACTTGTTGGAAATTGGTGCTATGAATTCCAAAGTCCAATCAACCCTTACCTTTCTATTTTCACAGAAGAAACAAGAAACCATTAATATCTACTACTCCCTAAAGTATCCCACTTGTATTTATAAATTTTCTGTAGAGAAGACTATTGTATTAGACAGGTTCTTCAGAAAAACAGAACAAATAGAGATAGATGATGATATTAGATAGGTAGATGATGACAATGATGAAAATAGATAGAGATGAACAGATAGGTAGATAGAGATAGATGATAGAGATAGATGATAAGAGAGAAAGAGACAGAGAAAGAAAAAGAGAGACAGAAGAAAGATTTTTTTTTTTTTTTGTGGGTACCAGGGGGTTGACCTCAGGACCTCGCGCGCCAGCAGGCGCCCATGCCGCTGAGCGATATCACCGGCCCCTTTTTCATATGTGGGATCCGGGAGTCGAACTTGGGCCCTTGCGCTTGCCGGGCAGGCGCTTAAGCCGCTGAGCCATCTCACCGGCCCAGAAAGATTTATTTTAAGGAATCGATTCATGTAACTGTGGGGCCTGGCAAGCCCAAAATCCATATGGCAGGCTAGCATGTTGGAAATTCAGGTAAGAGTTGATCTTCCAGGAATGCTTTGCATTTTTACTAAAGTCAAGCATAAGATGAGTTATCTGGGGTACAGAAAATAAACATAGTAAAGATAAAGCATGAGATGTCATACATTGATCATGTAAGGCAAAACTGCACTCTAAAACAAATAATTGGAGGGAGGAGAAGGAAGGGAGATGAAAAAAGAATTAAAATGTGTTATGTACATGTACCAACTCACCATGAGGAATTTAATCATTATGTGCTGCAAATATGTACTAATAAAAATAAAATAAAATAAAATAAATGATTAGCATCCTGAAGGCTAGGATACTACTTGTTTGTTCAGCATTTTAGTATCAGCCACTAGCATGCCTGGCATAAAGCTGGTGGTCCAAAATGCTTATTGAATTAATACATTAATGAGTCAGGGAGGCAAAAGAGGCTAATGGTACTTCCTGCTTTGAGCCAACACAGCCAAGTAAATGGCTTTTTGTTTGTTTGCTAATATGTTTTTATACTCAATTTTAAAAAAAATTACCTCTGCAAGTTCAACAAGGAGCAGATTTATTATAAATCTTCTCTTAGTACCCAAGTCAGGTTTCTTGGGTATTTTGAATCTGTTATCTTTCATCCCATGTTTCAGCATTCAAAATTCAGTAAACATTTTTTTATTTCATCTCATATTATTTTATTTTATTAGTGCATGTTTGCAGTGCATCATGAATGCATTCATCATGGGTAGCTGGTACATGTACATGGCATATCTTATTTCTTTTTGTGTCCCCTGGCCTTGCCTCAGTCCCCTTTCCTCTCCTCTCCCTCTCTTAGTCCCCTTCCCATTTGCCAAAGACCTATATCTCTATTCCCTATTATCTTCAATTTTCTCTTTGATTTATTTATACTTTGGGTTTCTCATATAAGAGAAACCATATGGTTTTTAAGCTGTGTGTCTGATTTCATTTTTACTAAACTGTGTGACCATGGAGGATAGTAATAGTCACTAATATTTATGGACATTTATCAATTATTTGTTACTGTTTTTAGTGTCTATATTTATCTATTATATTCTATTATTAGCCCCCTTTTTACAGATGAGGAAACTGCGCACAAATAATTTCAGGAAACTGCTCAGAACACACACTGATGATTAGTGGATAAGTGAGAATTTGAAGTCAATCTGATTCCAGACAACTACACTAAAATTTAACTTGACTGCTCAGAGCCTCACTCTGTTCTTATACAAAAGTAAGGTAATAGCGTCTCCTTTGCAGAATTTTCATAGGACTGAAACTAACTCGTATAAAACTTAGAGCATTGTGCCTGCTACACAGCCATAGGTCTTGAGTAAATGGCAGTAGTGGAGGTAGAAGCAGTAATAGTAAATGTTGTAACTGGTTTTGTTGTCACTGTCTTAGTTATCATGGATAAAGTAGGTTCACAGATAGTCAACAATTCTTAAAACAGAAAGAGTTTTCTGAGCATTTCATCTTGGAAAAACATGGTAGTCCCAGTGCAATTTAACGCAAGCTTAAGACAATCCCACAAATAAATTAAAATACTTTATTTAAATTTGAAATGTTAAACAATATCTTGTTTTCATTTCTAATTTTAAAATAGATAAACATACTGTCAGTGGACAGAGTCATTGTAGGTAGTCACCTATCCTGATTTATGATCAATTATAAACTGTCTTATATTGCTGCATGTTTTTTTCTCTACGTAAAAATATTGAAATCTTTCAAGCTCAGAGACTTTATTTCCTTTTATATCTTCCACTGCAGAAAGTACAGTTCTAAGCATATGAGATAATCTATTTTTTATCTGAAATTTACACAAATTGATAGCATATTTGACAGTATATAATATAGTATATGTTTTCTTCCAATAATTATGCAAGATATTTAGAAAGTTGATTAAGGGTTATTTATAACTATTATAAAATATTAGTGTTAGTTATTAATAAGAAACATCAAAATATAATTAATATTTATTTTTTCTCAAAATATACCCATTACTATTTACCATTATATATTCACGTATTTAAATTACATATTTAAGATACTTTATTTCATAATTAAATTACTCTTAATTAAATTGAATGATGTTACATTACAAATTCACTCATTCATCTCCATAGTCATCACTAACACTCTTATTAAATAAGTGAACTTTTTTTCCAGCTGTGGCAGAACATGAATCATCGAGTACATAGAACAGTAATAATAAGTGCTAATAGTTTTCTAGACAGCTAAGTTAAAGAGAAAGCACAGGAACTGATGGACTCATCCTTAAATTCTATAAGAACTTCAGGAAAGATATAATTTCAATGCTCCTCAAACTCACTAGTGAAATTTAAACAGAAGGAGTATTGCCAAACTCATTCCTAGAAGCTAGCATTACCTTGATTTCCAAAACTAAATAAGGACACAGCTAAAAAAGAAACATAAATACTGGCAACACAATGCAACAAATCATAAAAATAATCATACATCATGACAAAGTAGTCTCCATCCCAGGGATGCAAGGATAGTTCAACATATTCAAACTAGTAAACGTAATACAACATAAACAGAAGTAAGGACAAAAATCATATGATCATCTCAATAGATGCCAAAAAAGTCTCTGACTAAATCTAACATCCATTTAATGACAAAAACCCTAAAGAAAATAGGTAGAGGAGGGCATTATGCCAATCTGATAAAAACCATTTATGACAAACCAAAAGGCCAACATTATATTAAAATCAGGAACATGACAAGGATGTCTGCTAACACTAGTGATGTTTAATATAGCTCTTGAAACATAAGCCAGAGCAATTCAGCAAGAGGAACAAATAAAGGGGGTATGTATAAGAAAGGAAGAAGTCAGGTTATCATTATTTTGCAGAAGAACCTGATCCTCTACATGGAGGACACAAAAATTCCACTAAAATACTGGGGAATTAATAACCAAGTTCAGTAACAGCAGAATACAAAATCAACATGCAATAGTCAATAGCATTCTTGTACACCAATAATGAACTCACAGAGAAAGAAATTAGGAAAACAATACCATTCCTAATAGCTTCAAGAAAAATTAAATACTTAGGAATTAACTTAACCAAGGAAGGGAAAGACCTCTGTAACAAAAACTAAAGTACTCTAAAAAATGGAGATCAAAGAGGACATCAGAAAATGGAAAGATAGCCACTGTTCCAGAATAGTCAAAACCTATATTATCAAAATGGCTATAGTATCAAAACTAATATAGAGATTTAATGCAATCCCAACCAATATACCAACACCATTCCTCAAAGAACTAGAAAAAAATCCTAAAATGTTTTGTGGAACCAGAAGAGACTCAGAATAGCAAAAGCAATCCTGGGCAACAAAAAACAAATCAGAAGGCATCACAATCCTTGGTTTCAACTTATAATACAAAGCTACAGTGATAAAAATGACATACTGGCACAAAAACACACATGTGATTCAACAGAACAGAACAGAAGATGAAGAACCAATTGCAGGCAAATTAAGTCATCTCATGTTTAACAAAGGAGCCAAAAGCACATGCTGAAGGAAGATAGATTCTAACAAATGATGCTGGGAAAACTGACCACATATATATAGCCAGAAAATTAAATCTAGGCCCATATCTCTCACCATGTACCAAAATAAAATCAAGATACATCAAAGACATAAATATCAAAACAAACACTTGATCTACTGAAGATAAAATAGTTAAAACTCTTGGAGACATAAGCACAAAGGACTTTCTAAACAGTACTCCAATTGCATGAGAAATAGCATCAACAATCAATAAATAGGATTTTATCAAATTAAAAACTTCTGTGCAGCAAAGGAAATAATCAATGTAAGAAAAAGACAGCCCACTGAATGGTAAAAAAACTTTTGCTGGGTACTCTGCTAGGATACCAATATTTAGAGTTTCCAAGGAACTCAAAAAAATCAGACCACCCAAAATAAAAGATCCAATCAAACGAATGGGCAAGTGAAATTAATAGACACTTTTTAGAAGAGGAAATACAAATACCCAATGAAAAACTGCTCAACATCTCTGGCCATCAGAGAAATGCAAATTAAAGCAACACTGAGATTCTATCTTACTCCAGAAAGAATGGCTGTCATCAAAAAAACCAAACAATAGCAAATGCCACCAGTGCTGCTGTAGGGTAAAGGCATACTTCTACATTGTCAGTGGGAAAGTAAACATGTACATCCAATAGTTATCAGTATGGAGATTCCTCAAAGAAATGAAAACTAGAAATTCCACTTGATCCAGATAGTCTCTTTCAGGGCATCTGCCCAAAAAGTTAAAGATATCATATCACAGTGATACATACACACCCATGTTTATAGTAGAACAACTCATAACAGGTAAATCTTGGAAGCAACCTATATGTTCATCAACAGATGATACATAAAATGTAGTATTTGTACATAATGAAGTAACACTCTGCCATAAAGGAAGATAAATTGGTCACTTGTAAGAAAATAGATGTACCTTGAGAACAATGTTAAGTGAAATAAATAAGACACGCAAACTTAAATACTGCATAACTCTTATATGAGAAACCCAAAATATAAATAATTTTAAAAATAAAAGATACACAATAGGCAACAGGGAGATAGAAATTTTACAAATGGGAAGTGGATATAGAGATGGAAGGAGGGGGGAGGAAGCAGAGAAGGAGAGCAATAAAAACAATCAATCATGATATGTTAAGTACATGTACCCACTTCCTAAGAAGAATCTAAACATTATATACTTCAAACATGCAGCAACAAAAATAAATAAATAAGTAAACAAAAAAGTGAATAAAATATTGTCAAAACAGACAAAAATGTGAAAATTAACTTTGGGGCAGAATAATGAAAGGAGGTCTTTAAAAAATCCTGGGAGCCTGGGTGTGGTAGCACACGCCTGTAATCCCAGCACTCAGGAGGTTGAAGCAAGAGGATTGCAGTGAGTTCAAGGCCTGTCTGGGCTACATAGTGAGTCCAAGGCCAGCTGAACTGCATAGCAAGACCCTGTCTCAAAAAAAAAAAAAGTCTTGGGAGAATTTCTTTTAAATACCTCATCAGCCAAGATAGATTGAGAAATACTTTATTAACCACATATCAAATATTCTATTCCCTGAAGCCTACCCTCAGTGAATCAGTACTAAAGACAAAAGTGAGAAGCCAAGAAGATGAAGATGATGCAGGGGAAGAATGGGAAGACAAGGAAAGAAGATAATGGTGTGTGTGTGTGTGAGTGTGAGTGTGTGTGTGTGTGTTTGCAATAATTTCTGGGTTTCAGGATTTTATATATATATGTACATTGTCTTAGTTACTCTCCTCATTGCTGGAACAAAATACCCAACACCATAAGTTAAAAGAGGAGAGGTTTATTTTGGCTCACAGTTTGTAGAGGTTTCAGCTGATAGTTGGCTGACTCCGAGACAGGGTGGCATGGCAGAAGGACATGGCAGAGGAGAAACAGTCCATGGCAGTGCAGGCAAGAAAGCAGCCAGCAGCAAGCTTTCATTCTTGACCTTTTTGTCCTATCCAGTTAAAAGCTATTGGTTGGTGCCTTCCACACCCAAGGATGGGTCTTCCCATTATTCACACCCAGAACTATGCTAAATTCATCAGCAAAGTAATCCAGTTGTCACATATCCATGATCCAGCCACTTCCCAACAGCCCAGCCTATGAGCACTGAGGTTTTGAGGGGACATCTAGATATAAGCCATAACATACATATATATTCTTAATATAAATTTTGAATATAAAATTTAATAAATGTGCTTACTAAATTATTTTTGAGCATCTTATGTTACTTCATTATAGATCCCACTGATATTTTGCATGGTCAAGCTGAATAAAAGAATGATATTGTGGCATAGTTGATAGTCCTGGAACTTCCAACTAATCCAATCTAAAAGCAGCAATGAAACAGAGACAATTGCAGATTATATTAGTTATCAATTGCTGAGTAACAATATTAGCACAAATTTAGCAGCTTGAAGTAACACTCATTTTTATCTTACAATTTTTGTCCAAGTGTTTAAGACAGAGAGTTACTATAGATCCAATCATACTCTTTGTAGCATATTAATAGATGTCAACAAACATGGCTTGAACACTTACTACTTGCAATCCACCACATCATACAGTGGAGAAAACAAAAGTGGAAAAACCACAGTCCGTGCTCTGTTAGTGCTGACACTGTAGCAGAAGATAAGGGACATACAACTCACAATAACAATATACAATGCAATAAAAGCTATAATAAAAGAATCCCTAAAAATGTGCTTGGAGCACTGAGGACAGGAAAGTTGTGAAATACTGCAGCTGTATATAGGTAATCATTCCCAAAGAATGTACTGTGGAATGGCCACAAGGAATGAGAAAAGGCAAAGAATAAATATGAGAGGAAGCAGGCTAAGTACAGCATACCAGTTCTCATGTGTGAGCCTTTCAGTCTCTTGCTGTCTCTAACTAGGGCTGAGAAAATAACAAATATTGAAGAGGACCTGAAGCAGCTGGGATTATCATGAACTGCTGATGGCATAACACAATGATGTAATCACTTTAAGAAACTGAAGTTCCATAAAAAGTGAAATACACATCTGTCCTATGACCTAGAAGTTTTATCTTTAGGTATTTTTCCAAGGAAAATAAAGTCACTTGTCAAGAAAAAAAAATCTGGTATGAGAAGTGTCATGGCAGCTTTATGTATAATAGCCAAAAACTGAAAACAAGCCTGATGTCCATCAACAAGAGAATGGGTAAATAAGTGAAATATATTTCTACAGTGAAATGCTATTCAGCAATAAAAATGAAGGGACCACTGATGTACACATGCAACAAGGATTAATCTCAAAAATACTATGCTGAGTAGAAGAGAAGAGATCACTTAAGGTCTAAGCATTTCATTACATGCAAGTTGTATCATATATATTGGGTTCCAATCAGGAAACAGACCACACAAGTGAACAAGTGTAATATGAATAATTACTAGCCACAACAGGATATTACCAACTAATGGATAAAAAAGAACTGCTCTAGATAATTAGATAGAAGACATGCAATAAACAATACCCTTAGGTAGAGACTAAGGATGAAACAAATATGGAAGATGCCTGCATGGCTAAGATCTACACTTTTAGTGGAAAAGTTCTAATAGTGAACCCCAAAAGGTGAAGAAGTTCAGGGTGATTCAATCCTGGTGGGACTCTGTGGGAACCCCTCTGAGATGTCAGAGGATGCCCTTGGTAAGTATCTGCAAACTCACTACAGAGTCTTCCAAGAAACAGTTAGCTGGGAAGCTACCCTGTTGGACCCTAAGTGAAACTAACTAAAAAGATCCCATGCTGCTGGATGCACTGGAAAATCACCCACAGGGGTGCCCCAATTAGAAGCTATCCCCTCCTGCTAGGGAATGCTGCCTATGTGGGAGTAATTACTGGCCAACTGTCCTGTGTGCTCCTAGCAGTCATGTACTATAGGGGCAATCTGGCAACACAGACTAGAAACCAGAAGAAAAGCCCTTTTCTCCTCCAGCATCCCTCCAGTGCCCTCCAGTGAGAAAATTTAATATTTCACCAGCTGAGAAAAAAAAGAAAAATGTTGGAGGATTCAACATGGCTGAATGGAGGAAGAGCCTCATACAGAGCTACTCAGAGAAATTCAAATAAAACACAGGTAATTGGAAGAAAGGGGAGGGACATACACCCTGAAACTAAAATCAACCTGTCATAAAAGAGTAATAGATCAAGCCAAACATAGATAAAGGACTTAATAAAACAGCCAGCCAGCCCATGCGGCTGCCAGTGGGTCACTGGATCAGGACCACTGCCTGCCATACTTGGAATCTTAAAAGAAGAAAAAAAATGGATATACTAAAATAGCGCAGCTAAATCAAGCCATGCAGGATGGACTTGGGATACAATGTCCTCTGCCTCTTCTACCTTCCTCCAAACAGAAGATGCTACAGTCCAGCAGTAAATTCTGTCAACACAAACTCTTCCTTCCCTGATGATTGGCCGGTTTTCCTTTTTGTTTTGTTTTTTATTTCCTTTTTTTTCTCTTTTCTTTTATATTTCTTTTTTCTTTTCTTCCCATTCCTTTTGTGCACCAGAGTGCTAACTGGAACTGCCAGGAACAAGATTAAACACTACAGGGTGCATAGTAAATGGAACAGCTAACCCCTCCCCTGTGACCTGTGGTTAGAGAGGTGCAGGGAATTAAGCAGTCTTGTGCCTCAGGACTGTAGAGACCTAGGCTGTCCCCAGGGTACCTGTGCTGGGAGCAGAAAGGCACCCCACAGCACCCCCCACCTCACCCAAGGAAGTTACAGACTAAAGCAGAGGCAGGTGACAGTGGCAGTGGAACTTGTAAAGCAACAAATGGGAAGTTAGCACCCACCTCAGGAGAGGAGTAAGAATTGGGACTGAGCAGCCTTGGACTGCAACAGCAGGAGCAGAGGACCAGACCATATCACAGCATCCCACCCCACCCTGCAACAATTGACCTGAGAGGACAGAGACTCCCCAGTGGAAGAGGAGCACAGAAGGCTGAGCAAGGCCTGGGAGGAGCCAAAGGTGCATGGGACAGAGAACAGCCCCCTGTCTCTGTCTGAAAACAACACAGCAACTGGGAGAGAGATGTCACCACCAAAAGAAACAGAGTAAGGAGAGGAAGGACACTAAGGGATATACAGAGTGTACTGGCTGAAGATTCTGGCCCCAGACCCCCACATCTGGAGGCAAAAATCAGCCTCAAATCCAGCACAAACTCCACTGCAGGCTTGGCAGCATTATTCAGTAGTTTTGGACTCTCAGTGGACACCAGAGGAATTTTGGTGTTTTGGGGTTTTTTTGTTTTGTTTTGTTTTTTGCTGGTTTGTGGTTTGTTTCCCATTCCTTTTCTTTTTGTTTTCTTTTCTTTTACCTACATCTTTGTTCTAATCTATTCATCTTCTTTCCCCTTTCCTCAATTTACCTCTCTAGACTTAATCATATTTTCATATGAGTAAATAGTCTCCCTAATTTTTCTGGCCAACTTCAATAATCCCTTGCTCATTCCTTCACTCTTTCTCTTCTGCCTACTTCTCTAGTTTCCCGAAGCTTACGTGATCATCCTTTGTCCTCTAGCCTGGCTTCTACTTTATTTCTTTTCAGTTATCTCTCTTCTACCCACTATCCTTCTTAAATTTCCCCAACACAGGGTAAAACCATCTACCAAAGGGAAACATTTTGCATATGAACTCCTCTCATCACACCCCAGCACCAAAGGACAGGGGACTGAGCCAAACAGATACCAACATCTCACTCTTACTTAATTGGAAAGTTAGGATCTTGGGAAAGACATAAACCAAGCACTTTCCACACACAGAAAGAACAAACCTAAAGAACAAACCTTGCCTAGAGAGGTCTTGATACTAGTGATACAGCTACCTACTACAAAAACTTGTAGGGTTCAACCCAGAAAATGAAATAAAAACTTCTGAAATAGAAAATGATAAGGCACAGAACGAAAATGCAACCTCAGACCTCCAACCCACCCAGAACAAGTCCAGGAGGTAACAAGATACACTAAAATGGAAGACACACACCTGACATTTCTGAAATGATAACAACTGAAGTAAAGAAGCAAACCCATGAGGCTATAGAGGAAATCAAATCAGAAATTATCTCTCAGGTAAAAAAAGAAATGTCAACATTTATAAAGGAATTCTTCAGCAAATCTAGAGTAGACATAGACAAAAAAATGATTATAGGAAGAGGATGGAAACCATGAATAATCACTATAGGAAAGAAATAGAGTACATGGAATTGATTCAAACAGATATCCAGGAAATTAAAAATTCCATTGAAAGCAGGCAAAACCGCTTGACCAAAACTGAAGATAGACTTTCAGATCTTGAAGACAGGATCGAGGCTACTGATCATGAAAGGAAAGATCTCTTGAAAATAACAAAAGATCAAGAAAAAACAACTCAACAGGTGCAAGATGATGCAAAGAAAAATAATATAAGACTAATTGGTGTCAATGAAAAAGCAGGAGTCAACACAAATGACATAAAAAACTATTTGCTGAAGTAATAGCAGAAAATTTCCCAAGCATGGGAAAAGGTTCTGACATACAGAGAAGTGAAGCATATAGAACTCCAACTAGCCATAACTAAAATAAATCTACACCCAGATATATAAAAATCAAGAGCCCAGAAATTCAGCAAAAAAAACAGAATATTAAAAGCTGTTAGAGAAAAGAAACACATTATCTGTAAAGGAAAGCTCATCAGAATCATGGCAGACTTCTCCACACAAACCCTCAAGTTAAAAAAAGCTTGGAGTGAAGTGTTTCAAGTCCTGAAAGAAAACAAATTCCAACCCAGATTGATGTGCCCTGCAAAACTATCTTTCAAAATTAATGGAGAAATAAGATACTTCCGTGACAAAGAACAAATAAAGAAATTCATGACCACCAGACCAACCCTACAAAAAAAAAAACTGAAAGATATTCTAGACAGAGATAAAAATGACCACAATTCCAAGAATGACAACAGAAAGAAAGAACCAGGCAGAGGAAGCAACTAAACAGAGGGGGAAATGAGGGAACCAAGAACAGGAAAATAACATGACAAAGATAAACCAATACATATCAGTATAACCATCAATGTAAATGGCCTCAATTCACCAATCAAAAGAAACAGACTGCAGAATGGATCAAGAAACAAGATCAAACAATATGATGTATACAAGAAACACATTTAACTCAAAAAGCAATACATAGTCTGAAAGTCAAAGGATGGAAAGCAACACTCCATGCAATAGGAAACCAGAAAAAAAGCAGGGGTAGCTATTCTGTTTGCAGACAATGTGAACTTCAAACCAAGAATGATCAAAAGAGATAAAGAAGGTCACTACATACTTCTTGTGGGAAAAATTCAAGAGGAGGAAATAATAATCATAAATATATATATGCACCAAATATGGAGCAGCAAACTATATAAGACAAATATTAATAGATATAAAAAACCAAATAAGCAATAATACAATTGTAACAGGGGACCTTAACACCTCACTGTCACAAATAGATAGATCAACTAAACAAAAAAGTCAGCAAGGAAGTAACAGAACTGAACCAAAGCTGTGAACAAATGGACTTAGTAGATGCTTACAGAGTGTTCCATCCAACATCATCAGAATACGCATTCTTCTCACCTGGACGCAGAGCATTCTCTAAAATAGACCATATACTGGCCCACAGAACATGATTAAGTAAATGCAAAGGAATTGAAATTATCCCATGTATATTATCTGATGATGGTGCAATGAAATTGGAAATTAATGTCAAAAGAAACTGTAAAAACTCCATTAAAACATGGAAATTAAACAACACCCTCCTGAACAACCAGTGAGTCACAGAAGAAATTACAATATCTACAATAGAACAAAAATGCAAATACAGCATAGTGGAACCTGTGGGATGCAATGAAAGCAGTCCTAAGAGCTAATCATAGTGGTGAATTCTCACATCAGGAAAACAAAATAAGCACATATAAACAGCCTAATGTTGCACCTCAAGCTTCTACAAAAAGAACAAGTCAAGCCCAAAGCCCATACAAGGGAGGATATTATAAAGATCAGAGGAAAAATAACACAATGGAGACTAAGAAAACAATACAAAGAATTAATGAATTGAAGAGTGGATTCTTTGAAAGAATAAATAAAATTGATAAACCCCTAGCCAACCTTATCAAAAAAAAAGGAAAGAAAAAACTCAAATTCATGCAATGAGAAATGAAAAGTGTGAAATCACTACAGATCCAGTGGAAATACAGAAGATCATCAATACCCACTTCAAAAATCTTTACTCACATAGGATGGAAAACAGAGAAGAACTGGACAGATTCCTAGAAACATATGAATTACCAAAGCTGAGTGAAGAAGATATAAAAATTCTGAGTAATCCACTATCAGTCAATGAAATTGAAAATGTAATTAAAAACTTAATGACTTACAAACAAAAACAGAGGTCCTTGGGCCAAGGATTTAGCTCAGTGGCACAACACCTGCCTGGCAAGTGCAAAGTCCTGAGTTTGATTCCCAATACAAAAAAAAAAAAAAAAAAAAACCATAACAAACAAACAAACAAAAAAATGAGGCCCTAATGGATTCACAGCTGAATTCTACAAGAAATTTAGAGAAGATTTAACATCAATACTCCTCAAATTCTTTAATGAAATTGAAAGGAAAACAATTCTCCCTACCTCATTCCTGGAGGCAAGTATTACCCTGCTACCAAAACCAGAGAAAGACCCAACCAAAAAAGAGAACTACAGGCCAATCTTCCTAATGAACATAGATGCTGAAATCCTCAATAAGATACTAGCAAACAGAATGCAGTAAATCGTCAAGGTTATACACCATGACCAACTGGGATTCATCCCAGAAATGCAGGGATGGTTCAATACACACAAGTCAATAAACATAATACACCATATCAACAGAGCCAAAGACAAAAATCACACGATCATCTCAACAGATGCAGAAAAAGCTTTTGACAAAGTCTAACACTCAGTCATGATAAAAATCCTACAGAAAATCAGAACAGATGGTCTTTACCTCAGTTTGATAAAAGTCATCTGTGACAAACCAATAGCCAACATCATACTAAATGGACAAAAACTCAAAGCTTTCACTCTAAAATTGGGAACAACACAAGGATGTCCACTACCACCACTCCTATTCAATATATTTCTGGAAACATTAGCCAGAGCAATTAGACAAGAGAGAGAAATAAAAGGAATAAGGATAGGAAAGGAAGAAGTTAAATTATCATTATTCACAGATGACATGATTCTCCACATAGGAGACCCCAAAAACTCCACCAAAAGATTTCTAGATTTAATAAGCACAAATTCAGTAGTGTAGCTTGATACAAAATCAACACTCAAAAATCATTAGCATTCCTGTACAAAAAAAAACTCACTGAAAGAAAAATTAGGGAAACCACACCCTTCACAATAGCACCTAAAAAAATGAAATACTTAGGATTCCATCTAACAAAGGAAGTAAAAGATCTACACACTGAAAATTATAGTACTCTGAAAAAGAAGATCAAAGAGGATATCAGAAAATGGAACGATATCCCTTGTTCATGGACAGGAAGAACAAACAGTGAAAATGAACATACTCCCAAAACCGTTATACAGATTTAAGGCAATCCTGATCAAAATACCATTAGCATACCTCACAGATCTAGAGAAAACAATCCTACAATTCATTTGGAACCAGAAGAGACCTACAATAGCGAAGGCAATCCTGGGCAACAAAAGCAAGGCAGGAGGCATCACAATCTCTGACTTGAAATTATACTACAAAGCTACTGTGATAAAATTAGCATGGTACTGGCAAAAAAAAAAGACCTGAGGATCTGTTAACAGATTAGAAGATGCAGAAACAACTAAGAACACACTCAGCCACCTTATCTTTGAACCAGGGTCCAAACATGTTCACTGGAAGAAAGATAGCCTCTTTAATAAATGGTGCTGGAAAAACTGGCTTTCCACATGCTGAAGACTAAAACTAGACACATGGCTATCACCATGCACTAAACTAAAGTCAAAATGGATCAAAGATCTAAATATTAAAACAGAACCACTGAATCTACTGGAAGAGAAAGTAGGGAGAAATCTTGAACACATAGGTGTAGGCAGAGACTTAATGAACAAAACACAAACCACATGGGAAGTACTTCAAAGAATCAACAACTAGGATCTCATTTTATTAAAAAATTTTTGCACATCAAAAGAAATCACCAACAGAGTGAGAAGACAACCCACAGAGTGGGAAAATATTTTAGCTGACTGTCCCTCAGACAAAGGACTTCTATCTAGAACATATAAAGAACTGAAAAAAATCAGGGCCCCTAAATTCAAAGACCCAATCCAAAAATGGGCATCTGAGATGAATAAGCACTTCCCAGATGAAGACACACAAATGGCAAATAAATATATGAAAAGATGTTCAACATCATTGGTCATTCAAGAAATGCAAATTAAAACAGCACTGAGATTCCATCTCAACCTGGAAAGAATGGCTATCCTCAAGAAATCAACCAATAACAAATGCTGGTGGGGCTGTGGGGAAAAAGGAACACTTGTCCACTGTTGGTGGGAGTGTAGACTGGTGCAACCACTGTGGAAATCAGTGTGGAAATTCCTCAGAAAACTAGAATTAGAGGCCCCATTCAACCCAGTTATTCCCCTTCTGTGTATTTTCCCAGAAGAATTAAAAACTTCACACCACAGTGATATATGTGCTCCCATGTTTATAGCAGCACAATTTATAATAGCTAAATCTTGGAAACAACTCAAATGCCCATCAACAAAGGAATGGATAAAAAGATGTGGTATTTTTATACAGTGGAGTACCACTCAGCTATAAAGAAGGATAAACTTGAGGCTTTTATAGGGAAATGGATACAACTTGAGACCATATTCATAAGTAAAATAAATCAGATTCACATGTATAAACATATTGTCCCACTAATATAATAAACTGAAAGAGTAAATAAGATCCAAAATGTACAATAGATATTGTGAAAGGGAAAGAAACTGCTCAAAAGGAAAGAACTGGAATGGAGGAAAGGAGAAAAGGAAGGGAAAATAATATATATATATATATATATATATATATATATATATATATATATATTACAAGAATATGTATATATGTATATATACAAGATAGCCAAGATAATTATACTACTAATTTCTATTAGTTCATTGAAAAGAAGTTTGTGCTTATATTGTTTGATCAATTTTTCATGCCTATATCTTGTAATCTGAGCAACTACTTTGACGATAACAATACCCAATATATTAACCATTTTTAATCCCCTATTTGCTTGTTTTGAAATTCTGTATCATTATTTTTATTTTTTCTCTTTAAAATTAAAAAATTAAAAAAAAGAAAAATGTTCTAATAACACAGGCAAGGTCCTGAAGGGTGGCTTTAAAACTAGGAGACCACAAACATATAACTGATACATATATTAATAAAATGAAAAAGGAGAGGAGCAAGAGCAAGAGGAAAAGGAGGAGGAGGACAAGGGGAGAGGTGGGTGTCTATGAAAGGAAGGAGCAAGAGAGAGAGATCTGTGGAATTTCAGATATTATGGGGCGCTGGAGACTTAAATAGAAAATATATAGTAAATCTAATAAAAGACACCTGGAAGACATTGAGAATTTGCCCTGGGTGTACTAAGCACTATGATATTTCATTTAATACAAAATTTTTAGAAGTTAGTTGTTGTTATTATTCTCATTTTAGTGAAGAAACTGAGGCCCAAAGGAAATGAGTAATGTACCTTCGAAGTCACACAGCCAGCTGACAGACCCAAAATTTGCAGCCAGAATCCCTACTCCAAGTCTCACTACATTACATATAATTGATAGTGTGTGGTCATGCCAGTAGATTTTGCCTCCCAGTACTTATATTTCTTCTAAATCTCTCTCATTGTATATGAAAAGTTATAGGACTGGTTTCAGGCAGTGCTACATTTTTTATAAACTTAGTGCAGAGATGGAAAAAACAGTTTGCCCAGTCACCCAAGACTAACATCTGGCATCAACTGAATTAATTGTCTTTATGTACTATAAAACAGTAGTGATTTAGGGCATACACACATGTGTATGTGTGTCTGTCTGTCTGTTACTGAGAATTGAACCCAGGACCTGCACACTGAGCTACATCCCCAGCCATTTTTTTATTTTTTATTTTGAGAAGTGTCTCACCAAGTTGTGATGTAGCTCAGGCTTGGCTCAAACTCCTGCCTCAGCATCCCAGAATGCTGGGATTACAGGCTTGCACCACCATGCCCAGCTTTTTTTAAAGCCGCTTTTTAAGACACGCATACATTGCCTTTATTCCAAGGACAAGAACCAGAAACTCTGCCTAATAGTCCCAGGCTATGATAATTTTGATGTTGGATCTACTTCTCCACATGTGAGCCATATCTCACACCCTCTTGATAAAGCAAGGAATAGTAAATAGCATCAGTTGTATCACAATTTCCCTCTGATAAGGTTAACTCATACTAATAATGGCTATCCTGATTATATTACACTTGCCATCATATTACATTATATCATTCAATACCCATTCTGGAAGCCAGAGAAATATAAAGTGTGTAGGGGGAAGCTTTATATTGCATAATCACCAATTACCCATGAGTACATGGTAGACCAACAAAAAGCTGTAAGATAATACTCTGTACTCAATTATTATGCCACAGCTGAATCATGTTGACTCACTCTCTAATTTCTAAGCTTTATATATCACCTGTATGCTGATAATTTCTAAATTCACATTCTCAGCACTGAACTCTCTTGATATCCAAAGTCTGACATATTATTGACTACTTAGATGTCAAATATTGACTACCTTGGTTCTTAATATGATACTCAAATTTAATAATTCCAAAACAAAACTTTTTATTTGTTTTCCCCCAGTCCTTTGGAGATCAGTGAATAGCATTACCATCCACCTAATTGTTCAGTCCCAAAACAGAGAACCCACTCCTGATTCTTTTCTTTCCTTTGTCACGTACATTCCATTCATCAGCTAGTCATACTGGCCTTACTTCAAGTAATGTATTGATCCATCCGTTTTATTCTTGTCACATGACCACCTTACTGTACAGGTTATTCTCATTTCTCACCTACACGGTTGATATAGAAGTGCTCTCCTTTGGGCCAATGATATAACTCAGCGGCATAAACACTTGCCTGGCAAGCTCAAGGACCTGAGTTCAATTCCCGGTACCCACATAAAAAAAAAAAGTGCTCTCCTGGCTTATATCTATGACTATTCTAAAGTTGTGTTCATTAGTACAAGTTGCCTAAATCTATCCAAAACCTTCTTAATGCAATAAGAATGAAATCTAAATTCCTTACCCTAGCCTATTTAGTCCTAACACAAACTGCCTCCCCGTATCAGTTAAGATTCAATCAGAAAAGGTATCTATAAGTAATATAGAATAATGTTTGTTGTAGGGGTTTGACAATAAGCAGTTATGAGAGCTAGTAAAAGAGTCTATGTAAGGTCGTTACTTCTGTATCTGATATCAAATTGAAAAGGAAGAAGGAAAGGAAAGTGTGAAGTAGTGGAGAGCAAGAATAAATTGAAAGCTACAAAGATGAACTAAGATGATAATGAACTGGAATTTGTTTTTCATGCCCCTTGTTTTTATTAAAATTTCCTATGGCAGCAAATATTGGAACCCCTATGGACTTTTCTCCTATAGAGATTTCATTAAGTGTCCAAAGGCAGTAATTTAAATAACTGTTTTACCACTGCATACTGTGAATTTCCAGCATCCCTTTTACCACACAAAACAGGATTATTATGCTCTAAATCTAATCAGATCAGAAAACAAATTCTAGAGAATCCAGAACCAGTTTAGAGAAGCCTTGTTTTGCATTCTTTTAAACTAGAACAACTTCCTGTACTAAATTCTATGTCAACTCATATTTTATCAAAATTTATTATAGGAGTTTGATCTTAAGGAGTAGTAGATAGGAGTAGTAGATAGTGGTTAAATTATCTATGTAAGATATATCCTACGCCCAGCTGGAAGCTAGAAAAGCAGGTAATCTGAAAGAAAAGATAGGAGAAGAGCAAGG
This sequence comes from Erethizon dorsatum, assembly GCA_028451465.1. Lineage (NCBI taxonomy): Eukaryota > Metazoa > Chordata > Mammalia > Rodentia > Erethizontidae > Erethizon > Erethizon dorsatum. The sequence goes on from CM051823.1 coordinate 112,595,131, forward strand.
ACTAACAAGAACCCAAAGAAACATGCCAGACTCTAAAGGATGAAATTTCTTCCAACTAATTTCCTTTTAAAACCAACTACTAGACCTCCAAGTTAGAGTATAAGGGTGGCACCTGCAGGAGAAACCAATGCCCTTCAACACTTCCGTACACACACACACACACACACACACACACACACACACACACACACACACGGCTCAAGATTCATAGATGCACAGGAAAGATTCCAGCGAGAGCTAAAGGAGTTGCATGCATGTCTGCCGTCTATACCACCAAGGTGAGGCAGAAAAGCAGCAACAAGCACAGTGTGAGAGGAATGCAACAGTTCCTAGTTGTATGCCAACCTGCTGGATATAAACGAGGCTACTGCTTTATCTTGGCTTTTCAAATCTTACAGAAATGTTGCTTGTTGCCAACTCTAATCTGAAACCACACAGGGAAGGGAATTCTGGGAAACGTACTCCCAACTTGTCTAAATTGGCAAAATACTAAGTCACCATGTTACCTAACTGTTACAGTTTATATCTACATGTCCCTCATGAACTCTTAGGTGGGGCTTTTGGGAGATGATTGAATCATGAGTGAGTGATACTGGATCATAAGTGTGTGATACCAGATCATAGGTGTGTGATACTGGAGTAGTCTGTTTATTGGTTCAGCGTAGTTCTGGGTGTATGTTATGGGTTTACTGAAAAGGGAAGATCCATGCCGGGTGTGGGTGGCACCAACAAAAAGATGTTTTGCCTGAAGGGAATAAAAAAAGACAAAGACGTTTCTTCTTCCTGTATGCCACAACATGAACTGTTTCTTGTCTGCCGTACCCCTCTGCCATGCTGCCCTGCCTTGGATCCAACCAACTACAGACTGAAACCTCTACAAACTGTGAGCTAAAATAAACCTTTTCTCTTTTAACTTCTAGGTGCTGGGAATTTTGTCCCAGCAACAAGAAAGCAGCTAAGACACTACCTCTCTGACATTGCACTCCACTCCAATCACACCAACACCTTCCCATTCTTAGATTATACAACAACTAGTTTCCATCTAGGCATTTGTACCCAGTATTCCTTTTGCCTGAAGTGCTCTTTCCCTAGATATTTGCACACCTAGCTTCCTCTCATCATTCATTTCTCCATTTTCATATTACCTCTTCTCCTATAAAAGTATCTCCTTCTCCTGGTTACTCTCTGTAGTGAACACATTTAATTGTTTGGCCAGCATAAATTCCCAGTCACTCTTTTCTAGTGGTAGACAGATCTCTTTTCACTGTAAATGATGCAACCTGTCAGATTATATTGTTTCACTGATTTCAAAGCAAGTGTCACCATCTCTAATTATCTTGGTTGTCTACCTTTTCCCCCTTTTTATGTCTGTATCTTACACTAAATTGTAAACTCACTGAGAGTAGAGACTCCAAGTATTTTATTCCAAACTCCTAAAGCAACACCTAGAACACATGAGAATTCAAAAATACCTAAGAAATTAATAAGCAAAATGAATATAAACTGGGTTTCCCCTTTCTACAGAATATATAATACAGAAGAATTACTGATGCTACCAATAAAAACTGACTGTTTTAATTCAGTTAGGTCACTAAATCCAAATTTGTCTTTATTTTATCCTGCCTTAATCAATTATTCAGAGCTGAATTGTACATATAATGGTTGAATATAACATAACTGCTAAGTGGCTAGCATGTATGACATTGTAAGGTATTTTATGAATGTTCAACTGAAAATTTATAGCCAATGATTGAGATGACTACTTAATAGCTAACATATTAATGTTTTTCAATTTCCTAAGCAAGAGATGCTGATTTTTCACTTAATCACCCTAGAAAAATGGATGTTGTTTTTCTACTAATGGGTCTTCAAAAACCCTCTAAAAGTTGCATCTGCTGGCAGTGGTGCTACTGCTCTGAAAGGGAAAACAACAGCAGAGACTATAGCTAATCCTTAGGAAGATCAAGAAATAAACCTACTCATCCACTCTCAGAATTTATTTTCTAATTTTCTTCTGCTTTTCATCACTTGATGAAAAGTGATGCAGGTCAGAAAAGTTCTCAGTACAAAGGGTCACAGTTCCAAAAACACATGCTTTCTTAAGTAATCTTAATATGCCAAGAGGTATAAGGAAATTCTGGAAACCTGGTGGTCCCCAAGAGCATGGCTCTGCTGCAGAACCTGTGTGCAAGAAAGTGTTTCAGGTCTTGCTTTCTCTCTCCCATTTTATGGACACCTAAACACTGAAACTTTATGCAGTCCCTAAGCAGAGTGTTGATATTTAATTAACATTAACAATACTAGTCACGTTTGAAGGTTCAATCTGCCCCAAATGTGAATTTTAGGTACCTGCATTCTAATTAATTTCCTCTTTAAAGTACCTACGTACTACATGGTTTCCTTCTGAAAGCATCTTAACAGAAGGAAGACCCCATTCCCTAAAATCCTAGCTATAACAAGCAGAAAACAATAAGATAGAATTGAAGGTAGTTGATATGATCAATGTCCCAATTTTAGCAAGATTCCACTAAACCATTCCACAACATATAACTCCATACTATTCCCAAAGACTTTTAAGGTTTGTCTGGGTTTTTACTAATTATAAAACTTTTTAAATAGCTTATAATTCTATCTGGGAGGGTAGATTTTAGAATTTAATTTGATAAAGTAAGTAGAAAATGCTTAATTCAGTGCCTGTACCTGGATGCTGCTTTAAAAGGAAAAGTGCCTTTGTCTTTCCTTTGCAGTTGACCATTTCCTCCTCTCTTGTGCTTATATGGGAGATGAGCTACTGTTTGTGCTTAAGCCTCTTTTCCTAAGTAAATAATATAGACTGAATATTTGTGCCCCAAAATTCATATGCTGATAATATGTGGAATTGCCTGAATAAGTCCTACAATAAAGGCTTCAAAACTCAGAATAAATACTTCACCAGCTTCATGTAGGTTAAGATGTACTAGACCGAAGACAGAGATTACATTATTCACTAGTGCTCTGGATAGAGCCTGTGATTTTTTTATGAGACCTATTTTCAGAATTCAAGTTCATAGGTGCTTTATAAGAACTTCATAAGGAACAAATCAGATGATGTACAAGAGACACTCTAGAAATCATTCTGCAATGAAGTTACTGATATTGTAGAGATAAGTGCAACAATAGGCTTCACCATCAATAGTAGTAGTGATATATTACTACTCCTATTAATAATATAATAAGTTAGGCATGGTGGTGCATGCCTGTAATCCCAGCACTCAGGAGGCTGAGGCAGGAGGATCATTGCAAGTTTGAGACCAGCCTGGGCTACAAAGTGAGCTCACAGCCAGTTTGAACTGCATAGTGAGACCCTGTCTCAAAAAGACAAGACAAAAAAAAAAAAAAAAAATATATATATATATATATATATATATATATATATATATATAATGACAATAATAGCTAACATTCACTGTATTTTGCTTTTTCTATGGGATGGGCACTGTGCTAATATATCATGAGTATTAACACATCCTCACAAATCTCTCTGGGTAGGTAATACTATTATCTCAATTTTAAAGACAAGAAAACTAATTCAGAGAGAAGCAACTTTAAAGTAAGGTGCCATGAGAAAAGATAGGTATAGCATAAAACCAAGGAATTACTGTTCTAATATTAGACTGAAGCAGACTGTGTCACATCCCCTCTGTGTTCAAATGGCAGCTGTTGGTTCTGTGTACAATTAGATGCAGTTCTACTGCCAGTACCTTGCTTCAAGCCTAGGCTTCACCATCTTCCCATATTCTGCCCCAGGCCTCATCCCAGTTTTTCAAGTTCACCTGGTTCTATAGCAGCTCAGAAGTTAATGCTGTAGGGCAGAGAGGAATATGGGACAAATGCTCTGTCTTCCATCTTTCTGGGGCCAATTCCAGAAGGCCTCCTGTACTGCTCAGAGATCCCGGAAGAATCACTGAGGCTTACCACAGAGACAGGTAAGGCCCCATAACTGGCTGTTCTTCCTTCCTGCCTCACTCTGTCTGCTCTCTCACTTCTGCTTGCTGAGTCACTTGCCAAAAACCTACCTTGTCTCAGGCTTTACTTCAGAGGAACCTAAACTGTGATACAACTGACCCTCCTAACTAAATAAATGGCATAGGATACCTAAACAAATGAGTTTAACACAGTCACTTTGTCAGAATTGTTTGTTCATCATATGGTTCTGTTTATTTTAATAATTTATTTTAAAAGTTTTATGAAGCAGCAGATTTTGGGACAGAGTATGAAGCTTTTATTAAAATGTGTTTTTAGCACTTGCTGAAGTGTCTCACACTAAAATCTTTTCACTCAACAAGACACTTAAGGTAAGTCCTTAGGTAACTGTCCCTATAGCAACACTCTACTCTGCAAATACTCTATTATTTTTTAAGCCCACCTCCTCGACCAGAAACTAGAGCTCATTACATATAGCCATCTTTTCCAACTCTGCCATTCAATGACATGCTTCCCATTATTTAGCTAATTTCCCTTAGGAAAATTCCCTTATATCTTTTTACTATTATTTCAACATCAAATTTACTTAATTGAAAATATTTTATTAGTCTGTATATTGTTCTGTATAGTTCTGTATATTGGTATGTGTTTAATGACATAAGAACAATAATAATGGCAATTACATAGAAACCAAATATTTGAGACCTTCTACAAAAGTGCTTCAACCTGCCTTTCCTAGCAAAGAAAGCTAAGAATGTAACAAGTTAGAGGAGTGGAAAGGCCTCTTGCCAGTATGAGCACTCATTCATTCATTTATTCTGGTGCTAGTGTCACAACATTGTAAAAGACAGACGTGGTTCCTGACCTCAAGGAACTTACAGTCTGAAAGAGGCAGAGAAATTATTAACCATGCGTGTGATGAATAAGATAGTAGAGAATGCACAGAGAGCTTTTGAAGGGCATGGTAGAGGGGACTACCCCATCATGGAGTAGGAAAAAGACTTTGCAGGTGTCTTAGACAGATTTCCATCACTATAACAAAATAACTGAGATAGCTCATGAAGAAAGGATTATTTTAGCTCACATTTTTGGAGTTTCCAGTCCCTGTTGCTTTGGGTTTGTCATGAGGCAGCACATCATATTAGACATATGTGGTATATCAGAACTTGCTCATCTCATGAGCCAAGGAGCAAAGTAGAAAAAAAAAAGAGAAAAAGAAAGAGACCATGGTCCCCAAACTCCCATTCAAAGGCATACCCCCAGTGGTCTAAAGAACTCCCACTAGGGCCCATTTCTCAAAAGTTTCACTGCCTGGTACAGCCACCCAAGGAGCAAGCCTTTAACACATGAGCTTTGGAAGAATATTCAAGATCCAAATTATAGTAACAGGAAACTATGTTTTAGCTGAGACCCTAAAAATGAGTGCAATTTAGACATGGGAACTGAGGAAGAGAAAAAGTTAACAAGCTAGGCAGAAGCAACTCTGTGTTAGGTGACTTGGAGGCAGAAATTCTGAAAGCAGTTAGGTCTCTATGGAGTGATGTATGTGAGAAGACTGGGGAGAGATAAAGTGGCAAAGACCAGATCATGTACACATTCATAAACCATATGAATTGGTTAGGGTAACTCCAGTGCTATGATTCCAAACCCCAATTTTTAGAAGCTTAGCACAAAGTTAACATCTACTCACTATATAATCCGGAACAGGTGTTCCTGGTTGGTGAGGGGCATTCCTTCCTCAAGGAATCAGTCCTCATTTCATGAAGAAAAAGATTACTTCTGGCATTTTTCTTGAAAAATCCTGGGTCTAATGCAAAGCAAAAAGAAAGGAAGCACTGAAGGCAGTTTTTAGGACACTGGAGCTTGCAGACATCAAGGGCTCTTCAGTTCATCATGAACTGTGATTCACAATTTGAAGGAAAAAAGTTGAAGTGAGGAAAGCATTTGGATGATGGTGTCATAGAAAAGGCAAAGGAATTATTGTCCCAATTTCTCCCCTCTGAGCTCATCAAAGAGTCCAAAGTATGCAACTCAAATATGATTATTCTTAGGCCATTTCTTAGACTGCACTATCTTGGAAAATGAGCTGTTTTGTGATTTTACAAAGAAATACAAATTACATAACAGGGGTTTCTTCTCAATTACTTCTGCTACAGATATTCAAAACAAATATATTTGTTGAAGATAAAGTCCTCTTGTCCTATTTATAGCACAAACAGCTGAAGGCAATCCTCCTATATTTTTTCAATTTTTATTAGCACAAGTTTATAGTACATAATGATCACATTCCTTGAGGGGAGTTGGTACATGGATATAACACATCTTAATTCTTTTTTATCCCCTTCCCCACTCCTCAGTCCCTTATCTCTCCATCTCTTGGTCCCCTTCCAATTTGCAAAATACTGATCTCCCTATTTTCTATTATCTATCTTTCATGTTACTCTTTATTTATATATTATATATAACTAATATATATATTGGATTTCTCATACAAGAGAAATCATGCAATATTTAAACTTGTGCATCTGATTTATTTCACCTAACATTATTGACTCAAGACCCATCCATTTTCCTAAAAATGACTCAAGTTTATCATTCTTTATGGCAGAATAGTACTCCATTGTGTATAAATACCACATTTTCTTTATCTATTCATCTATTGATGAGCATATGGACCACTTCCAAGAATTAACTATTGTGATTTTTTTTGCTATAAACATAAGTATACATGTATCACTGTAATATATCCTTAACTCTTTCAAGGAAATACCTAGATGGGGAATATCTGGCTCAAATGGAATTTCTTGTTTTAGTTTTTTGAGGAATCTCCATACTGACTTCTGTAGTGGTTGTACTAGAGCCAATACCCACCAACAATGTAAAATGGTTCCTATTTCCCACACTACCTCTGCAGCATTTGTCATTTGATTTCTTGAAAATAGTCATTTTTTCTGGAGTAAGGCAGAATCTTGGTGTTGTGTGCACTTGCGTTTCTCTAATAGCCAGAGGTACTGAACATGTTTTCATGTTTTCATTGGCCATTTGTATTTCTTCCTCCAAGAAGTGTCTGTTCATTTCAGATGACCATTTTTTGATTGGGTCTTTTATTTTGTGGCGACTAGGGTTTTTTTAGTGCTTTATGTATTCTAAATATTAGTTCTTTGTCTAAGGAAGAGCTAGCAAAATTTTTTTCCCATTCTGTAGTTTGTCTCTTCACTCATGGTTATTTCCTTTGCTGTACAGAAGCTTTTTAATTTTACATAATCCCACTTGTTGATTCTTGGTATTATTTCTTGTATAGTTAGTGCTGTTCAGAAAGTCTTTGCCTGTGCATACATCTTCAGAAGTTTTACCTATTGTATCTTCCAGCAGATTGAGTATTTCTGTTTTAATGTTGAAAACTTTGATCCATTTTGATTTTAGTATAGTACATGCATATGGATGGCCAAGTTTTCCCAGCACCATTTGTTAAAGAGGCCATCTTATCTCCACCATACATTTTTGAACCCTTTGTCAAAGATCAGGTAGTTAAATGTGCCTGAAGTTTTTTCTGCGTTCTCCATTCTGTTTCATTAATCCACATGTCTGTTTTTTTGTTTTTCTTTATGTTTTTGTTTTTGTTTTGCCAATGCCATGCTTTTATACTACTGTAGCTTTGTAGTATAATTTAAAGTCTGGGATTGTAATGCCTATTGATTTGCTCTTGTTGCCCAATGAAGGGTTTGATGGTTCTAGGTATCTTCTGGCCCCATATGAGTGTTAGAATTGTTTTCTCTAGTTCCATGAGGAATGCTATTTCTATTTTGATGGGGATTGCAATAAATCTGTATACCGGTTTTTGAAAGGTGGCCATTTTGACTATATTTGTTCTGCATATCCAGAGACAGAGGATATCTACATTTTCTGATGCTCTTTTCAATTTCCTTTTTCAGAGTATGGTAGTTTTCATTGTAGAGGTATTTCACATCCTTGGTTAGGTTAATTCCTTGATGCTACTGTTAATTCCTTGATTTTTTGTGATGCTACTGTGTAAGGTATTGCTTCCCTAATTTCTTTCTCAATAAGTCTATTATTGTTATACAGGAACACTACTGATTTTTGCATGTTGATATTTTATCTTGCTATGCTACTGAATAGTTTATTAATTCTAGTCTTTGGGTGTTTTAGGGAGGAGGATCTTCTGATCAGGTCTTGTTCAAATAATGTTAATATGCCTTCCTTTCCTATACATATTCCTTTTATTTAGTTCATTGCCTGATTAATATGGCTAAAGTTTTGAGGAATATATTAAACAGGAGTTGTGATAGCAGACATCCTTCTCTTGTTCCTGATTTTAGAGGGAAAGCTTATATCTTCTTCCCACTTAATATGATGCTGACCATTTGTTTGCTATAAACAGCTTTTATCAGGATGACATAAGGCCCTTCTATACCTATTTTCTTCAGTGTTTTTATCATGAAAGGATGTTGTATTTTGCCAAAGGCTTTTTCTGTATCTATTGAGATGATCATACTTTTTCTCCTTGTTTCTATTTATGTGAAGTATTACAATTATAGATTTGCATATGGTGAAATGTTCCTGCAGTGCTGAAATTAATCTTACTTGGTCATGATGTATGATCTTTTTGATGATTTGTTGCATTGTTCCCCAGTATCTTGTGGATTTTTGCATCTATGTTCATTAAAGAGATTGGCACATAGTTCCCTTTTCTGGTTGAGTTCTTTTCTGGTTTTGAATCACAGTAATTCTTGCTTCCAGAAATGACTATAATAGTACTCCTTCTCTTTGATTTTCACTAAGGAGTTTGAGGAATATTTGCATTAGATTTCCCTAAAGTTCTTGTAGAATTTGGCAGTGTATATCCATCAGGACCTGGGCTTTTCTTAATTGATAGTTTTTTACTACTTCTTCAATTTCATTGCCTGTTTGTGAATTGTTCCAAGTTTTTATATCTTCTTGGCTCTGTTTTGATAGTTCTTATATATCTAGGAATCTATCCATCTCTTCTAAATTGTCCATCAGAGTACAGATTCTTAAAGTAGTTATTAATAATTTTCTGGATTTCAGCAGTGTCTATTGTGACTTTGCTAATTTCATTTCTGGTCTCATTGTTTTTTGTTGTTTTGTTTTGTTTTTGTTTTTGGTGTTTGTTTGGGTTGTTGTTGTTGTTGTTGTTTGAGATGGGGTCTGGCTTTGTAATTCAGCCTGACCTTGAACTTGCAGCAATCCTCTTGCCTCAGCCTCCTGCATGCTGGGATTACAGGGATGTATCACCATGCCCAACTTCTAATTCCACTGAGTTGGGTCTCTTTTTTTCCCCCTTTTTTGGTAAGATTGGCTATTTTATTTTATTTATTCTTTCAAAGAACCAGCTATTCAATTCATTGATTCTTTGTATTTTTTAATCTCTGTTTCATTAATTTTTGCTCTGATCTTTATAATTTTCTTCTTCATATGAGCTTTGAATTCAGATTGTTCCTGTTCTAAGATCTCAAGATGCATCATTAGGTTATTTATTTGGACTTGTTGTGTTTATCTGATGTAGGCATTCATAGCTATAAACTTTTGGGGGCTGCTTTCATTGTGTCTCATAAGTTCTTGTATGTTGTACTGGCATTAGTGTCATTAGTTTCTAGGAAATAATTTATTCCTTGATTTATTCTGTGACCTAAAATCTGATTTAAAAAAAAAAGAAAATTGTTGTCAGTCTGGATTAGTATATTCTGGAAGGGTATTCTTCAAAATGAAGGAGAAGCAAAGCCCTTCCAAGATAAGCATAAACTAAACAAATTCATGACCATGAGGCCATCACTGCAGAAAAAGAGTTAGGGGAATCCTAAATACAGGGAAAGGAGGCAGCAACTATGAGGTCATAATGTGTATCTAAATTGTACCAATAAAATTAATTTTTTAAAGGGATACCCAGAGATATTTGAATCATTTAATATTTAAAATTATTTTGTGTCAGTGCTAAGTTTTAAAATGTTCCCAATGTATTCTGTGAACAAATTAATTGGTAAACATCTACTGAAATTTCCAAAGGTATATGCTTGAGAAATACCTTCATTTTGTTGTTTTTGTTGTTGACAAGTCAGATTGTTGACAGAGCTTTATTTCCTGTTTTTAAAATTTGAATTTAGCCACCTAATTGTCATTTCTCTTATGTAAGACAAACTTGTCTCTTGAAGAGTTGAAAAGAGCACTGTTGAAGAAATAATCTAATGCTGGAATTATATTAGTATATATTAGCAATATGAAATGAATAATAAAATTTGCTTTTTGTACATGTATATTTTGTACATGCATATAATATGCTTTGATGATTTTCAACCACATTACCTTCCTTTTTCTTTCCTCTGTCCTCCTCTTGATCCCCTTATGCATCTCTAAATGTCTACCTTATAGTTTTCTGCCATCTATCCTTTATTTGATTGATTGATTGATTGATTGATTGATTGATTTTTAGACTGCTCGTACAAGAAAAAACATGGAATATTTAGCTTTCCGAGACTGAATTATGTCACTTAGCATAACGGTCTCCAGTAGCACTTATTTTCTTGCAAATAACATGATTTTATTCTTCTTTGTGGCTGAAATGGAATATATACATATATATATATATATATATATATATATATATATATATATCAGATGATTCTGGGTATCCAGGCTGTTTCCACCTCTTAACTATTATAAATCGTGCCACTGTACACATGGTCATGTCTGTATCACTATAGTATGCTGTGTTTAATTCTTTTGGTAATATACCAAGGAGTGATATACCTGGATCAAGTCATATTTTATTTTTACTTTCTTCAGAAATCTTCATAATGATAGCTGTGGTAGGTTTTGTTTGTTCTTGTTTTTCTAAGACCTTGACATGAAACGTTAAGTTATTTTGAGGGATTGCTCTTTTTCTAATGTAGGAGCACATAGCTATGAACTTCCTTCTTAGAACTGTTATCATTGTATCCTACAGATTCTGATGTGTTGTCTTTCATTATCTTCTCATTCTAGGAACTTTTTTATTTCTTCCCTGGTTAATTCCTTTACCTATTGATCACTGAAAATTGTATTATTCAATCTCCAAGTGTTTCTGTGGTTTTTGTGGTTTCTTTTGCTGTTGATTTCTAGATTGATCTCATTGTGACCTGATAGGATGTAAAAGATTATTTGAATATTTTGTACTTATGAAGACTTGCTTTATTATCTAAAATATAGCCTATTTTTAAGAAAGTTTCAAAAGACTGCAGAAAAGTATTTCTATTCTGCTCTTATTGGATAAAACACTCTTTAGACATGATTTAAATCCATTTGATCTAAAGTATAATTTAACTCTGGCATTTCTCCAGTGATTTTTTTGTAGGATGAACTATTTGTGAGATTGGGGTATTGAATTCAGCCACTATGGTTGTATTGGGGTATATTTATCCCTTTGTGTTTATTTTATGAAACTGGGTGTACCAAAGTTTGACACACACATACTTAAAATCATTATCTTTTCTTTGTGAATTGTTCCCATTACCAATACACAGTAGCCTTCCTTATCACTTCTGTTTGTTGAATATAACTATGCTTGCTTGCTTTTGTATTGGGGTATCATTATCCACCCTTTTATTTTCAGTTTCTGTAGATCTTTGCAGATGAGGTATGTTTCTTGCAGGCAACATATAGTTGGTTCTGTTTTTTAATCCAATATTTGTCAGTCTGTTGGTCTTTTAATTAGAGAACTGAGACCTTTAACTTAAAGTGATATTATTGAAAAGTATGTACTAATTCCTGTTACTTTGTTGTTTTTCTAGTGTTTCATTCATTCCTGATTCACATTAACTTATTTACTGTCCCAGTGAAATGTATTCTTTCTCATGGCTGCTGCCTCTTTTCTCTGTTTAGGATTCTCTTAACTCTTTTTCTGTAGTGCTGGCCTCATGGTCATGAATTTGTTTAGTTTATGCTTGTCTTGGAAGGGCTTTTCTTCCCCTTCAATTTGAAGAATACCCTTCCAGAATATGCTAATCCAGATTGACAATTATTTTCTTTTTTTAATCGGATTTTATTGGTACATTTTAGATGTACATAATGATCACATTCATCATAGAGAGTTTGTACCTATACATGATACAACTTTCTTTTCCTAACAATTATTTTCTTTCAAAAATTGAAACATATTATTCCAAGCCCTTCTGGCATTTGGAGTTTCTGCTGAGAAAAATGTAATTATTCTGATGAGTTTGCCCTTATAAGTGATTTGTCATTTCTCCCTAACAACTTTTAATATTTTTTCTTTGTTCCTAAATATTTGAAATTTGACTCTGATGTGTCATAGAAAGAATCTATTCTACTAACATATATTTGGAGTTAGAAATGCCCCAATAACTGGAGTTCCATCTCATTTTCCAGATTTGGTAAGTTTTCTAATATAATTTTAATGAATAGATTTTCTATATCATTAGTCTATACTTCCTTGTCCTTCTAGCTTGTACTTCATTGCCCTTCTTGAAAGTAATGAGTTTTAAAATTGTTACTTTACAGTTTTTCAAGAGCTCTTGATTATACTGATCATTAATTTTTTTATGTCTTTATTATGTACAGTACTATCTGAATATTAATACATCCACCTAGAATAGAGGGTAAGGCCAGAATACCAATTATCAAAGCTGGTAATTAATACCTGTTATGGTTTGTGTCTAGATGTCCCCCCAAAGCCTCATGAAGTCATAGGGCTTTTTCAGAGGTGGTTGACTCTAGAGTGTGTGATGCTGGGATTGAGGTTGTGTGGTTACTAAATTGGTCCACTGATTGGTTTGGCACTACCCTAATCTCAGTAACCTAGATAGAATATAAAAGAGGCAGAAAGACACTATTAAGACCCCTTGTTGCTTTGCTACAGTCTACATGAGCTGTTCTCCTCTGCCAAGCCATCCTGCCTTGGAGCCAGCCAATTATGGGCTGAAACCTACAAATTGTGAGCTAAATAAACCTTTCCTCTCTTAACCTTGGCTCTTAACCTTGGGTGTCAGGTATTTTGTCTCAGCAAGAGCAAAGTAACTAAGATAGAATTTGGTACCAGAGAAATGGGATTGTTTCTATGACTGTACCTGACCATGTTGTTCAGGAGACTTTGGGAATGGCTTGTGGGAAAACTTTGGAAAGGTTCTGAGATGTTGGCTGAATTGTAATGTCTTAGGCTCTATGTATGGTAGATTCTGGCCAGAGCTTAGAAGACCAGAAAGCCAATAAAGAGGAGGTTCAGGAGGTTTCTCCAGGGAAGAGGGACTACATTGGCTGCTGGACTCCAGATGATGTGTTATGGCTTGGCAGAAACTTTGTCTGCATTTTGTTCATGTCCAGAGACTTTGCCTGAGACTAAGATTAAAGGCAGTGGATTATTTAATCTTGCAGAAGAAACTTCAAGACAGTCTAATGTTGAGAAGGCAGCATGGCTACTGTTGGGGGCTGTTAGCCAGATTTATGTTGATAGTCAAGAGCAAAAAGCCCAGCAGAATGATTTAAAATGTTTTGAATTTGGCCAGAAAGGAAGCTCCCATAAAGCTGTAGACTGCAAACATAGAGCAGAGGAAATCTTGATTGCTGAGAAGGGATAAGAGTATAGAAAATATGGCCTGAGGGCATCACAAGAAGCAGCAGGACTTCACCCTTTTCAACTTCAGAGTTGCAAAAGTGAAAAACTTTACTTTGAGAAGAGAGCCCCAGAGTACCATGTTCCAGAATGGCGGTGGCCTAGGAACGTTGTTCCTTGGGATTTGGATCACAGGTACTTGACCTCAATGCAGCAAAAAGAGAAGGAAGCCTGGCTACTGCTCCAGCTACTGGCAGACTTTGGCATCATCCACATGGTGCTGGTTTTAGGCACATGCAGAATGCAAGAGTTGTGGGGTCAGGAAGTCTTCCACCCAGATTTCAGAAGAAGGCCTGGGAGGCCAGGCAGTGTGGCCCAGAGAGGGCAGTGTGTGAAGCTGTGAATGTGAAGCCAAAGGTGCAGTGGAAATTGCAGAAGTTTGGAAAGGCCAAGAACACAGATTGTCCGAGGAAAACTGCAAGGAGGGAGCAGAGCTGGCCCAAGAGAGAAGCCACGGGAGCTACAACAACCAGAAGTACTGTAGGGCAAGAGCCCCCCAAACCCTTTGGAGTTCACACCTTGCCACAGATTGCTTAGCTGCTGCACATGGAACTATAGGACTTAATGTTTGCCCTGCTGGATTTAGGACTTGCTTTGATCCCATTCCTTGCTATCCCCATTTGTAACTTTTGGAATGGAAATGTCTATCTTGTGCCACTGTTGGAAGTGTTTAACTTTCTTTTCATTTGTACAGGGGCTTGCAGCTAATTCTTTGCCTTGAATCTCAGAGAAGACTTTGGTCTTAGACTTTTTAGCAATGCTGAAATTGTTAGGACTTTGGCAACTCTTAGAGATGGACTAAATGCCTTTTGTATAAAAGAATATACATGAGTCTTTGGGAGGTCAGGGGCAGAATGTTATAGTTTGTGTCTAGATGTCCCCCCAAAGCCTCATGCAGGCATGAGGTGGTGGGCTTTTCAGAGGTAGCTGTATCTAGAGTGTGTGGAGGTGGGATTAAGGTTATGTGATTAGTAAATCAGTCCACTGATTGGTCTGGCATAGTTTTGGCTAGGATTAAGGATGTGAGAGCTACACCCACCCTAGGGTAGGTAAGCTGCATACAATACAAGAGACAGAAAGATCGTTGTCTCCCCCTTTTTTGTTCCTTTTGCTGTCTTCTGCCACTATGAACTGTTTAAGTCCTGGGATCCCCCTCTGCCAAGCCACCTTGCTTTGGACCCAGCCAATTACAGACTGAAACCTGTACAAACTGTGAGCTAAATAAACCTTTCCCCCTTTAACTTCATGTGTCAGGTATTTTGCCTCAGCAATGAGAGAAAAGTAACTAAGACAATACCTTACAGCCTAATTTGTTTGAACTACACAAGTGTTTCACTTATTATAATATTTCACCATCAATTTATGTACTTATTAGTTGCCTGGATTTTTTTAGTGAAATGTCATCTTGGTTTTACTTTTGTCATCAAAGTTATTTTTCAGATCTAGTTCTTTATTTTGTTACTTTGCAAACACAATCAACAGACTGGTATAATTCATATTTTTGTCCCACATTTCTGGAAAAAGATATGTGCTTTAACTAGAATTGTTAGCAAGGAAAATATTCCAGCTGACTCTATCTTTCAAAAGTCTAATGGTACATTCATGTTTTTCTCAGAATAGAGAACAGGATAAATTTAAAGAAATTTGTTGAAAATATTGAGTCAATTTTTCATACACTACATCACACCACACATACAAAATATAAGTAAAGTTGGATTTCAAATGTAATATTGGCATGAGCAATAATGATAGTCATCTGATAAACAATAATCTGGAGACAAATGTCTCCAGACATCTCCATTGTTGCAATGGTTCAATAATATCATCAAAAACCTTTCACTTTGGCAATGATAATGTGTTGGCATTTTAGGCTTTTAGACTTTTAGACCTATAGAACTTGCTAACTCTGAATCACAAAATGGCTACTGAAATTCCATGCATCACATCATCGTGCCTATATCCCATGTAGAAGATAAAGGATAGGTGGATCAAAAAGAAAAAGTTTTCCAGCAATCCAAAGTGAATTTTCCTTTATGCCAAATCAATGGCATCACAGCTGTAAAGAAATCTTGGCAAATATCAATAAAATTAACAAAATTGGTTTAAACAAATTATGGTTTACTTGTAGAACTATGCTGCTACTATAGAAAATTATCACAAACTTAGTGAATTAAGACAAAGCAAATTTACTGTCTTACACTTCTGAAAGTCAGGAGACCAAAATGGGAGTAATAAGACTAAATCAAGTATTAGAAGAGATAAGTTCCTCCTGAATGCTCTAAGGGAGAGTATTCTTGCCTTTTCCAGTTTCTATAGGCTATCCGTACATCTTGGTTCATGGCCTCTTCCTCTCATTCCTCCTACCACTGCTTCCATCATCATATCTCCTTCTCTAACTCTCCTGCCTCTCTCTTTCCCTTGCAAAGAACTTTGTAATTTACATTGGTCCCTCCCAGATAATCCACAATAATTTCACCACCTCAAAATCCTAAACAATCTCATCTGCAAAATCCCTTTTGCATATGTAAAGTTCTCAGGATTTAGAAATGGCTATCTTAGTGGGGATGGTGGTATTCTGCCTACCACAAGATGGTCCCATTGCCACCTGGGGGTGAGAGAAGAGGTTGGTTTATCAAAGAATACTATCTAGTAAGCAACTATGAGTGTCTCCCACACCCACCCCATCTATATTACACTCACATCCTGTGTTCCTCTCTTCCCTCTACAACAAGTGTCAGAAAGGAAAAGAACATAAGTATTTTACTTGTATTTAATTATGAACTAATGTTTTCTTCCAAAGCAACTGGAAAATATAATTTTACTGGAGCTGAGCTACAAATCAAAAGTCAGACTTTTGAATCTGCATGTTATTTTCCATAAAAGTATTAAAATGTACAGGAGCTAAAATTGGAACAAAATAAAAAGGTAAGTTTTTCTTCAGATGGTTTTCCTGCATTGTATTGTGTATGAGTTGACAAAATCCATCCCAAAGTCTACATAATTTTCCCTACTCATTTTTTACCATTTTTTCTGAAAAAAGAAAACAGCAGATTATGGAGAGTGTTAGTGGCTTTTGCTTATATCAGTAGCTTAAAGGTAAAACTATTTATTGATTTTAAATCAAGTCTACAATTTTAAGAAATTTGGGAGTTCTATTTCACAGCCAAAGTAACTCGCACAAGCCAACCACCCTGCTCTAAAGCAGACTTGAAAAAGAGATTCTGAATGTTGTTGCTAACATGCAATCCTTTAGGAGACAAAAAAAAGAACATCCCCTGAGGATTACTTATAATCATTATAAGACATTGTCTAACAAATATTTTCTTAAATACATTACACTTTGTAGTTAGCTATGCACAAAAAAAGGTAGTAGTTTACCACCACCTATCAATGATCTGTGCCATGGAGATGTATAATGTGAAGAATATTTGTAGGAAATAAGTGAGTTAAATTGGGGACTGGGGATATAGCTCAGTGGCACAGCACCTGCCTGGCAAGCATGATGTCATGAGTTCAATTCCCAGTATCAAAAAAAAAAATGAGTTAAATCTATTGGCACAGATCAGTTTTCTGAAAGATCAAAATGCTTTATTCATAGTGGGGGATTTCCCAATACCTGTCTTCAATGCACCCATTAAAATTTTTACTTCACTTGAGATAATTCTATCCTAGAGTCCAGTAAAAACTTATAAAGACACCCTGATCTCAAAATGGTAAGAACACAATCCCAAGACTCTCATCTTGTCATCTGTCTTTCCCCAAAGATGCCCTAAAAAATATAATTTTTTATTCTATTAATTTCACTGTCTCCATTTTACCTTAACTCACATATCTTTTTTCAAAAACTAACAGCAGTTACTTCTCCATATTTTTCAAGCAATTTAGTTTGATTTTTATACTACAAGCTTAGAAGTCCCTAGCGTGTAGAGATCTGAAATATTCTTATAAGCTTTGAAGTAAAACTACTCTTCAAAAGTCCCCCTTTATTTCACTCAGCAGCCCCAAGTCTTCTTATACTCCTTTCTTGTCTGCTTGCATTTGACCTTCCTCCTCACACACAGACATGCTTCCCCCACAACTTAACAAAATATTGTTCAGGTTCATTAAAATTTTGACTGTAGATTCACAACCTGAAACGTTTTTCTTCAGAAGGCAGTTAAGCACTCATAATATATATTTCCAGTTAAAGAAAGGAGTGCCATAAGACCCTGAAAAACTCATCCCTGAGTAAATATTCTAAATTGGTTATATAGGGTGAATCTCCAAATGGTTTCAAATTGTCTTTGTGCCAATGCCTGCTCCTCAAAATTAACTTCATGCTTAACATTTGTTTTAATATTTCAATAAAATACACTAAAACAATTTTTACTATTTGGAAAATAAAGTCATGTGATCCTTAATTTGAGAAGCTGTTTTTGAATATTTTCCTTAAATAAGAATCTATGGGGAGACATCATGGCAAGCTAGAGGCAACAGCACTCACAAGACACTTGGAAGATGCTTATCAACATCCACAGGTACTTAGAAATGAGAAACAGAAAAAAAAAATGAGCACAGGAGGCAACTTGAAGGAGAAGTCCACCAGCTAAATTCCAGTCTCAGAGGTGTTTAGAAAAAGAAGCCAGGCCACCTTTCAATCTCAGCACTGTTTACAGCCCAGGTCCAATGAATACATCAACTTGGAAAAAGTCCTAGCTGCCTCAGGGAAGAAGTTGAGTGCAGAATTAACTGCCAGTTTGTGATTGGTACCCAGCCTAGCAGCTATTGACCAATGACCACTTGTCCTCTTTTCCTACTGGGAGATAGAGACCAGAGGACAAGATATTCACAAGAAACAGCCTCCTCAGACCAGAGCACTAAGAAAAGCTCAACTCAGAGAATGACACAGGGGCAGTGACTGAATTAGGACTGGTAACCCCTAGCAACAAAGACACAGTCCTAGAACCACAGACATTAAGAGATCTGTATGACAGTGAGTTGCAAGGATGTACAGCAGCTGTGATCAGAGTGATCCAGGGGTGGAGAAAAGACATTGGAACA
Source organism: Erethizon dorsatum (assembly GCA_028451465.1). NCBI lineage: Eukaryota > Metazoa > Chordata > Mammalia > Rodentia > Erethizontidae > Erethizon > Erethizon dorsatum. The sequence continues at coordinate 112,613,774 of CM051823.1, forward strand.
ATGCCACAGTAAACATTCTTTCTCCACACCCCCAATGCTGCCAAGCTCTGTGGCCATGTATGGGCCATCCTGACACCTGCCCACTATATAATGTTAAGTGTGGTGTGCATACAAGGTGCCTCTCACCACTCACCAAAAGCTGCTGAGCTCTGTGCAGTGGTTTCCTCCCATTGTCTCCCAAACACTATGGAATTCCAAGCACAGAGTCTTCTCCCACCTAGCCCTAAAAGCCACTAAATTCACTGGCTGCATAGAAACCCTTTTCAAGGCACAGACAGAGAGTTTGGCATAGAAGGAAAGCAGGAGAGGAGGGGCATGGTCAGAAGGTTTTGCATGGCATGCTCAATGAGAGAGGTGTAAAAACAGCAGATGTAACCAGCTACAGAGAGTTCCATTATGGCCAAATAGATGGCAGTGAAAAGACAGAGAAGTTCTCAGACATGTACCCAACTACTCAGGTACTCAGAAACGGGGATGAGAAAGAAGCTAGCTACAGAAATGCAGACATATAATTCAAATCAGTATCAGGGGAACTTAAAAAGAGGAGACAGACCACTCCAGGACTGCAGGCACCCCTTAAATCCTATGTCTAGCACACACATCAACTTGGGAGAGGATCTAATGCCCTGAGGAAGGGAGCCAGTGTGGCAGTGATGTTCCAGCCACTGTAAAATTCTCCTAACCATTCTTCCCTCCCCCACCAGGAAGAGAAACACACCAAGCAAGATATTTCCAGGCCTGGAAAGCACAAGGTCCTGAGTTCAATTCCCGGTTCCAAAAAAAAAAAAAAGAATCAATGAATGAGATCATAACAAATTTAAATGTCTGCACAACAAAGGAACCACCAGAATGAAGAGACAACCAATGGGAAAAAATTTTTATTAACTATTACTCAGAGAGAGAACTAATATCTAGAATATATAAACAACTTTTAAAAATCAGACTCCCAATCAAATAAATAAAATAAAGACCAAATCAAAAATGGGCTACTGAAATTAGCAGACATGTCTCAGAAGAAGAATTGCAATGATTAATAAATACACTAAAAACGTTTGAGAGCTCTGGTCATTAAGAAATACAAATTAACAACACTGAGAATCCACCTTCTTCCAGAAAGAATGGCTATCATTAAGAAATCAAATAATAACAAATACCAACAAGATTGCTGGGAAAGAGGAACACTTCAATATTGTTGGGAGAATGTAAACTAGTGTAACTCTTACAGAAATCACTATGGAGATTTCTCAAAAAATGAAAACTAAGTATTTCATTTTACCCAAATATTCCCTTTCTACATATCTTCCTGAAAGAGTTAAAGTCATCAAATTATAGTGATACATGCATATCAATGCTTATAGATCACAACTCATAATAGCTAAATCTTGAAAGTGGCCTATATGTCCATTGAAAGATGAATGGATAAAGACAGTGTGGCTTTTATACACAATGGAGTATTACTCTGCCAGAAGAAAGGATAAATTTGAGTCTTTTGTAGGGAAATGTAGACATCTTGAGACCATAATGTCAACACACCAGATTAAATATTGCATGATTTCTCATATATAAAATACTCAAAATATAAATAAAGAGCAAAATAAAATATAATAGAAAATAGGCAAAGGGGGCAGGAATATAGCTCAGCAGCACAGCACCTGCCTGGCAAGTGCAAGGTCCTGAGTTTGAGTCCCAGTAAGAAAAAAAAAAAAAAAAAAAAAGGAGAGAGAAAGAAAATAGGCAAAGAGGTTTTTTTTAAAAGGGAAGGGGACCAAGAGATATAGAAAGGGGAAGGGAATGGAGCAAAGAATTAAGATCTGTTATGTACATGTACAAAATCCCCACAAGGAATGTAATCATTATATGTTGCAAACATGTACCAACCAATAAAAGAATAAAAGAAAGACCATAAAACTCTTGAAGTCATGGGTGCAAGCAAAGACTTCCTGAACAGAACCCCAACTGCACAAGATATAACATCAAGAGTCAACAAATAGGATCATATCAAATTAAAATCTTCTGCACAACAAAGGAAACAATGAGTTTCCAACCAGTAAAAAAGACAACTTACAGAATGGTAAAAATTTTTTTTTTCCAGCTACACCTCATATAGAGAACTAAACTCTAGAATATACAAAGAAGTAAAAGTCATTACACACACATACCCCAAAGTAAAAGACCCAGTCAAAAAGTCAGCAACTGAACAAATAGATAAATCTCAGGAGAAAAAATACAAATGGCCTATAAATAAATGAAAAAAAAATTCAGCTTCACTGGCCTTAGAGAAATGTAAATTAAAATAATATGTACTGAGATTCCATCTTACACCTGCAAGAATGACTATCATCAAGAATCAAATAATAGGGCCGGTGAGATGGCTCAGTGGCGTAAGCGCCTGCCTTGCAAGCGCGAAGGCCGGAGTTCGACTCCCGGAACCCACATACGAAAAAGGGGCCGGTGATATCGCTCAGTGGCACGGGTGCCTGTTGGCACGCGAGGTCCTGAGGTCGTCCCCCCGGTACCCACAAAAAAAAAAAAAAAAAAAGAATCAAATAATAAATGCTGGCAAGACTGTGGGGGAAAAGGAACTCTTCTACACTGTTGACAGAAATGTAATCTAGTACAACCACTATGGAAATCAGTATGGAGATTCCTCAAAAAACTAAAAAATAGAAATTCCATTCAACCTAACTATTCCCCTTAAGAGTTAAAATCATCATGTTATAGTGATACATGCATACCCATATTTATAGCAGCACAACTTGTAAAAGCTAAATCTTGAAAGTGCCCAATAGGTCCATGAACAGATGAATGGATAAAGAAAATGTGGAATTTACACATAATGGAGTACTATTCTGGTACAAAGATGGAAAAGTTAATAAGAAAATGGATAAACTTTGAGACCATAATGTTAGGTGAAATAAATCAGACACACAAGCTTAAATATTGCATTCTTTGCTCTTATATGAGAAACTGAATGTATAAATAATTTAAAGAGTAAAAGACAGATAATAGGAAATAGGGAGATGATTTTTTTACAAATAACAAGGGGACCAAGAGATTGAGGGAAGTGGGAGAGAGTGGAGGAGAGAGGTATGTAAAAAGAATCAAGATGTTATTGTAACCTGCACTGCAAAATGGAATTTGAAAAGTTAGATTTCTTTCTCTTAGAGATAAACAAATCCTCTCGACTTTCTTCTGCTGAGCACATAACAAACATCCTGCCCCCTCCACAGCCCAAAAGCATTGACCGAATATGCAGAAGCCTGCCCCGGGAGGCAGGTGCTCAGTTTCTTTCCCATGAGAAAGGGATCAATGAGCTGGAGATGGCTGAAAGTGAAAAAGCAAGCGTGGAGATCTGTGTTATCCCTGTGTTATCCTTCTACTCTGTTCCTTACTATAAAAGACCCTTACCCAAGCCAGGTGTGGTGTTGCACATCTGTAATCCCAGCACTCAGGAGATTGAGGCAGGAGGATCACTGAGAGTTCAAGGCCAGCCTGGGCTACACAGGGAGTTCAAAACCAGCATGAACTATGTAGTGAGACCCTGTCTCAAAAAAAAGAAAAAGGACTCTTACCCAACTGTTCATGATGAGATGGTGATTTGAGGCATATAGACCCCTCCATTTCCTCAGAGCTAGCTTTGGATAAATCCTGTTTTTACTTTTTACCAACATGTATGGCCTCTTTTGATTTCTTCAGCAGCAAGCAAGAGCAGCTGAATCTAAGTATACAAACCTAAGTGGCTGGTAGTGTACATGTACCAAATTTCCACAATGAATGTACTGAAACATGTAGTCTTATATTAATAATAATAATTAATAATAACAATGGGAAAACTATTCCCCAGGGATGTGTCCATAATTTATGGTCTCAACCAACTAATTGAGTCAGAGTAGACAGCACTCTACCTTACATCTATACAAGAGGTGAATGCATACCACGCTGAAGAACAGGAGTCAATTCTTTTTTTTTTTTTAATGCAGGTAACAGAAGTCGAACTCAGGACTTTGCATTTCCCAGGCAGGCGCTTATGCTGCTGAGCTATATCACCGGCCCTTGAATCTTTATTGTATGTTGATTCAAACCTGAGAACATGGAAGGTAATTTTGACAGGAAAGTTAAAAAGTAATGAGGCACAAAGATTTAAGGCAGTAAAATAGGTAAGTAATGACCCAAATTCAAGAAGAAAAAATCTGACTTAATTTGGAAATAAAATTATTTATTTGTTAAGGCAGTATGATGTTAAATGTGCTAACCAGATTTTTTTCTTTAATATCAAATAAGGCATCCTTGAACTTTGAAAGAGCAAAGTACATTTAGATATGTGAAATGATAGACCTCTGATTTTTTTTTTTTTTTTTTTTTTGCTTCTATAACTTCCCAAACACCCAGCTCTGGCCTTAGAACAGGAGAACTACAAAATACAGCTCTGATTGTAAAAGATTGATTTGTGCCTTCATTTTCTCTACCTCTATCCAAACATCTCAATTTAATACCTCCACAGATCTTAAGACTTAGAAATCACTGACAATGACCACTTTCAGATTGATTTTATGAACAGAAGAAAATTCCATCAAATTTACATTAGACAATCACTCAGCTTCATAATGTCATTTGACATAATTTTTCTAGTACATTTAATCATTTAACCAAAGGATAATTTGGGTTAAACTGCCCCCTAGAGGTGGCCAGGAAAAAACTGAACTGTCAAGAAATAATAAGGGAAAGTTCAAATAAAATGCTTAGTAAATAGAAAATGCAGAGCAGATAATATAATCATAACCATTTACATATTTCCCTTTTTCTGAAACAAAAATGGATAGAAGATTCTATAATCATCTACCGTACATAGATATCTACTCAAATTGTTAAGATACAATTTTTTTACTCCAACCCAAAAACTTTATTTCCTGGAAATTGATACTGCTCAGTAATTCCTACCACATCCCGTGTGGCCTGCGGGGTCCTGAGAGGGGGCAACAGGAGATTAAGAAAAGATGACACATAATAAAAGGAAAGCTGGGACTGGGTGGGATGTGGCCCTCTGATGGAGAGGCAGTGACAGCCCAGCATGGTCCGCCCCTTTATTTATACACAGTGAAAATGGGGGAAGCACGTGATGGGGTTGAAAGTGCAAGGTGTCAGTGTTTTGCTGAGAACATGGAAAGCAAAACATTCTCAGAGCTGTCTGTGCTGTAGTTAACAGGGAGGAACACTGAGGGGCCAGACACCTGCTGAGCTAGAGGTCTACTTGTTTACATAGTCTGCCTCTTGCATTCCATGTTCCTGGTACTGGCTTTGCTCTAGTCCCAACAACTTGTTCACATGGCTTGTCTCTGACATGCCATGTTCTCAGGGCTGACCTTGCTCTAGCTCTGAATATGTTGGTCAGTCTCCAGCTCAGCCACTCCCCACATCTCCCCCTTTTCTATTTCTTAGCCACAAGTGGTGAATGATCAGTTGGTGTTGGAGGAGCTGTTGAACTCTGCAGAATATCTGTGCAGCCTGGTCTCCAACAATTCTACTACAAATGAGATGATAGAGCACAAGTGCAGACAGCAGTCTTTTTAAGTACAATCCATTTTCTGGGAAATAAAGATAATTTCTAAATGCACACTTGATTTAAAAGTGTCATACTGGTTTGATTTTTTATGCTTTTATTACAGTTTTTAAAGTTCTGTTTTTATTTCATTAAAAATTGTTTCTGTGTCACTTGACTTACCACTCATCCCATTTTATTTTGTTTTTTTTTGTTTTTTTGTGGGTACCGGGGGGACGACCTCAGTACCTCGCGCGCCAACAGGCACCCGTGCCGCTGAGCGATATCACCGGCCCCTTTTTCGTATGTGGGATCCGGGAGTCGAACTCGGGCCTTTGTGCTTGCAAGGCAGGCGCTTAAGCCGCTGAGCCATCTCACCGGCCCTCATCCCATTTTAAAATGGTGTTTAATCTAGGAAAAAGGGAGGATCCATGGGGAGGTTGATGCTTTTTGTGGCATGCATAATGCACTTGGAATTTTCCATTCCTACTTAAAGAATACAGTGCTATCATTACATCCTGGCGAGATTTCTAAGGGGAAGAAAGATTCAATTTAATGATCTTTGAGGGCAGTGAACCTATGGTGTTGTAGACCACAAATTAAAGCAGAAAGAAGCTTGTAAAGGAAAATTGGTTTAGCTCATTTACAATTATGGAGATTTTTATTCAGACAGCATTTTCATTTAAAAATATTCATATATTTCATTTAAATATATATACATATATATTTCATTTAAATAAAATGCCAGATATGAGAAAGGAGCTCAAAAGCTCAAACTGAAATTTAAATATGATTCAAGAAAAGCAATCTAAAACTGATTTGAACATGATAAATATTTTAAATCTAGGGGAAAAAAAGGCCTCAGAGTTAATGATCTAGGAGAAAGGACAGGACAAGTAAGTGACTATTTTGGGGTAATGATTAATACATATAAGAATGCGAGTAAGGAGGAAATGTTCATGCCATACACAGCATAACGGTTCCCAAATTCTAAAAAAAAGAGATCTGTAAGATTAACCATTTAATGAATAACATTTCTTTAAACATAAATTGTTCCCAAACCTTCAAGTTCTTATTCTACTGTCTTTCTACACAAGTGTGTCAGACATCTTAGTAAATCTGTACCATCAATTGCTCACCTATAGTCTGTGTCTGTCAGTTGATATCACATGACTAAACCACGTCTTTCGGACCAACTTGTATGCAAACTGACCATGAATTTTTATCATTAATTAAGTTTACTGATACGGTTTAGATACACATAATAATCACATTTACCATATAGAACTTGTACTCTTACTTGATACACCCAGATTCTTATTTTTCCCCATTCCCCTCCCCTCCTTTCTGCCCCCTTCCCTTCTTATTTACAAAAGCTTTGTTTCATTTTCTTTCTTTCCTCATTTTTTTCTATTCCCTTCCTTCCTTTCCCCCTCTCTCCTCCCTTGTTCCCCTTCCTATTTGAAAGATTTCTTCCTATTTCACAATATCCACTATACATTTTGGTCTTTGTTTACTCTTTCAGTTTTACCCACCAGTTAGACAATGTGATATTTACACATGTGTATATGACTTATTTCACGTAAGAGTATGGTCTCTAAGTGCATACATTTCCCCATAAATGTCTCAAGTTTATCCTTCTTTATGCCTGTGTAATACTTCATTTTATTTAAAAAATTCTGATTCATCCATTCCTTGGATGATGGGCATTTGGGCTCTTGTCAATATTTAGCTATTAAAAACTATAATGGTATAAACATGGGTGTGGATATATCACTGTCATATGCTTTTAATTCTTCAGAAAGATACCAAGAAAGGGGATAGCTGGCTCTAACAGAACCTCTAGTCCTAGTTTTTTGAGGAATTTCCACACTGATTTCCACAGTGGTTGCACCAGTCTACACTCCCAACAACAGTGGAGAAGGGCTCCTTTCTCCCCACAGCCCCACCAGCATTTGTTATTGGTTAATTTCTTGATAATAGCCATTCTTACTGGAGTGAGATGGAATCACAGCATTGTTTTAATTTGCATCTCTTGAATGACCTGCGATGTTGAACATTTTTTCATATATTTATTTGCTGTTTGTACTTCTTTATCTGAAAAATGTGTATTCATCTCAGATACCCATTTTTTGATTGGGTCTTTAAATCTGTGGGGTTTGATTCTTTTCAATTCTTTATATATTCTAGATATCATTCTTTTGTCTGAAGAAAAGCTGGCAAAAAATTTTTCCTAGTCTGTGGGTTGTCTCTTTACCCTATTGATGGTTTCTTTTGCTGTACAAAAGCTTTTTAATAAAATGAGATTCCATTTGTTGATTCTTTGTAATACTTCCTTTAAAACTGGAGTTTTGTTCATAAAGACTTTGCCTACATCTATGTCTTAAAGAGTTCGAACTATAGCAGCAGATTTAGTGTTTCTGTTTTAATATTTAGATCTTTGATCCATTTTGATTTTAGTTTAGTGCATGGTGAGAGACATGGATCCAGTTTTGGTCTTCAGCATTTGCAAAGCAAGTTTTTCCAGCACCATTTATTAAAGAGGCTATCTTTCCTCCAGTGACAGTGTTTGCCCCCTGTAGAAGATGAGGTGGCTGAGTGCGTTTGGAGTTGTTTCTGCATCTTATAATCTGTTCCATTGACCTTTGTATCTGGTTTTTGTTTTTGTTTTTGTTCTTGTTCTTGTTCTTGTTTTTGCCAGTACCATGCTATTTTTATCACAGTAGCGCTGTACTATAATTTTAAGTCAGAGATTATGATGCCCCCTGTCTTGGCTTTTTTGCCCAGAATTGCTTTTGCAATTCTAGGTCTCTTCTGGTTCCAAATGAATTTTAAGAATAATTTCTCTAGTTCTGTGAGGTATGTTATTGGTATTTTGATTGTGATTGCATTAAATCTGTATAACAATTTTGTAAGTATTCCCACTGTTGCTATGTTGGTTCTTCCTACCCAAGAGGAAGGGATATAGTTCCACTTTCTGATATCCTGTTCAATCTCCTTTTTCAGAGTACATATTTCAATATAAATATTTGTACTTCCTTTGTTAGATTGATCCCTAGGTATTTCATTTTGGGGGGTGCTACTGTTAAAGTTATGGTTTCCCTAACTTCTCTCTCACTGAGTTTGTTAATTGTGTACCAAAATGTTAATGATTTTTGAGTGCTGACTTTGTATCCAGCTACATGACTGAAATTGGTTATTAGATCCAGAAAGGAAAGCCAGTGGTGTAGTTCTGGTTCTAGCTCAAATAACTGAGAACAAAAAGAGCCCAGGTATAAATCCTGATCTAGGTGCAAAGATCCAAGAATCAGGAACAGGGCCGGTGAGATAGCTCAGCAGCATAAGCACCTGCCAGGCAAGGGCAAGGTCCTGAGTTCAACTCTCGGTACCCACATACAAGAGAAAAAAGAGCCAGTGATATCGCTCAGCGACACAAATGCCTGCTCACAAGCACAAGGTCCTGAGTTCGACCCCCATTACCCACAAAAAATAAAAAGAAAAAATAAAAAGAACCAGGAACAAAATTGCCCAAGGGCTAGAGAAGGCAGATGGTCTAACTCAAGCAAAGAGAGCAAATTAACTCTTCCTTTGCCATTCGGTTCTATTCAGGCCCTTAATGTATTATGTAAAACCTACTCATATTGGTGAGGGTGTATCTTATTTATTCAGTGTATTCATTGAAATACTAATCTCTTCTAGAAATGCTACTCAGAAATAATTTTCTGTCAGTTATCTGGGCATCCCTTAGCCTAGCCATGCTGACAAACAAAATTAACTGTCACACAGGCAGGCACAGGTACAAGGCCTCTTGGCAAGCCTCTCTCTGACATTCTTCCAGCTGCCTACAGAGAAAGGACACCTTAAGGCCAAAAGGAAGTACTAACCAGAACCTGCATCTTTCTAGGTCATGTATGAATACCCAGAACCCCAGAACTTCCTGAATCAGTAGCCTTAAACCCACTTTCAAGGCCTGCATGTGATCTGCCATGGATTAAATGTTTGTCAAAAAATTCACATATTGAAACTTAATCCTCAACATAATAGTATTAAGAAGAGGGCCTTTAGGAAGTGATTATGTCAGGAGGTTAGGACCCTCATGAATGGAACTAGTGCCCTAATAAAAGAGGCCCAAGGGAGTCGATTGATCTCTTCTACTGTGTAACAACAAGGCAAGAGGGCACTGTCTGTGAAGTAAAAACCAAGATCTCACCAGACATTAAATCTGCTAACATCTTTGTGCTGGATTTAAATTTCTGTTGTTTATAAATTATTTATTTATTCTAAGGTATTTCCTTTTACCAATTCAGATAGACTAAGATAAGCCCCTTCCCCAGGTCTATTCTGAGAGCTGACTGAGCTGGTAGACCCACACACCAATCCAAGAGGTTGTCAGTGGACAACTGATTTCAGGAGGTGAAGTCAGAGTACTGATGCAGGAGCTGGTAAGTCCATTATCATCTGTGTAAGGCTGTTTGAAGTGCATATTAATTTTCTGGGACTGCCAGAACAAGTTACCACAAACCTCATGGCTAAAAACAGACATTTATTTTCTCACAGTTCTGGAGGCTGGAAGTCCAAATCAGGGTGTTGGCAGGGATGGTTCTTTCTGCAGGCTCTGAGGGAAAATTCAATCTATGTCTCTGTCTCTCAGCTTCTGTTGGCTTCCAGCAATGCTTGTCATTCTGTGCAGATAGGTACATAACCCAAATCTCTGCCTCTATCTTCACATAGCCTTCTCCCACTGTAATTGTGTCAAGCCCTCCCCACTCCCATTTAATATTTTATTAATCAGGATGAGAGCTTGATTTGCAAGTACTAAATACATAGTTTGCTAATTTATGCATCTCTATTTGCACTTGCTTTAAAGCTTGCAAAAGTCAGGGGTAGTTCTGACTATTGGAAAATATGGAAATCATTGACCTGAAAAACAGAAGCCTGACTTGAGTGAGTTGATGAGAGGATTTAAGGTGAGAAAGAATCATGACCAGAGACTGTCCTTTCACTTGAACTGTGAAAGGGAGAAGAGAAATAGGATATTAATGTGAACAGGTGATAGAGACAAGGAAGGTAGGTTTTATTGTTTTCCTTTTTATTGTCTTTTTTTAATCTAGAAAACGTGTTTATATGTTTGTATACTGATGAGAATAATCCAGCGAAGATGGAGAAATTAACAATGAAAGAGAGAAAAGTAATAATTGTAAAGCCCTTGAATAGGTGAAAAGATATGGAACGTACAATGCAAGAGAAGAAATGGGCCTCAGTTAAGTGTATAGAAAGTATATTAATTTGAACAGGATTTGACTGAGAGAATATGGCCCAGATGTAGACTGACAGGCAAATTTGGTAGTAAAATGAGCAAGTTCTCACCAGACAGTGGGATTTAATCAAAGTTGGGATTTGGATAGGTAAATATGATAGAAGAGGAATAAGGAGCCAAAGGAGTTGGGGGTTGAATTAGTTGATTCTTCATTCCTGTAACAAAGTGCCTGGAGCTAGCTAAGTTTACAAAGAAAAGAGAGAAGTTTAGCTCACCATTTTGGAATCTTCAAGTCCAAGATCAACCAGCTCCATTTATGTGGCCTCTGGTGAGGGCCTAATAGTGGATGGCGTCATGCTGGACGCATGTGTAGGAGCAAAAGATTATGTCACAAAACAGGAAGATGGAAATTCATATATTGGATTCAGGCTTTTAGAACAACTTGCTCACTTGAAAACTCACTGTCATAGACCAGCATTCCCTCTAAAAGCAACAACTCCAATGACCTAAAGATCTCCTCTAGACCCTTCCTCCTAATGGTTCTGTCACTTCCCACATCGCCACACTGGGACCAAGCTTCCAGCACATGTTTCCTTGGGGGAAAAAAAACACCTTCAAAGCATAGCAAGGATTTTCAAGGATTTGGTTATGGTGATGTATCCTGGGACCCACACTGGATGAACAGAAGTAAAACTGTGAGGAGGAGGTGGTCAATGAGCTGTAGATGAGATCACAAAGAAGATACTGCTTAGAGGGAGACACTTCAACACTGAAGTGACACAGGAACGATTTAACAAGTCATTGGATTTGTTATTAAGTTTTTGTGGTGCAATATTAATTATTGTTATTATATTATATCCTTAGACACAGAACAGACACTATCTCGTTATCATATCCACCCAGCTGAGAGGAAATAAAGTGGTTACTGGATATTGCTCAATCCTACTGTGCTCTAAAACCTACAGTTGGTTATCACATGGTTTCTCCGAAATGGTGCTGTTTGGAGGTTGATACGAAATGAGAATAGGTAATCAGGCCACTGCATATCCTTGCCCAGGGAAGTCTACCTTAGGAGACATATAGGGGCTGGAATTCAGGCCAAGCTCCAGACAGCAAGCCCCACAGGAAGTCCCCAGAAAAAGGCACTAGAACTGTAGGGAGTAGTGGAGTCTTGTTAACAGATGTTCTTTCAACAGAGATGCCTGGGTGATGAACTTTCTATAAACTTTCTATCTAGACCAATGAGAAAATTTTAGTAACACAAACGACCAGAGAAAAGAATATATCTGAACTTCAGCAAACAGCCTTCATTACCCTAGGCCTAGATCCAAAAAAACTCACTTCCTACAGGCTGATTAACTGGTAAATTTCAACCTTAGAATATTTGGAAGATTTAGGGAAGTAGCATTTCAGAATGCCATGGCTGAATTTCCTCCAGTCGTGTCTCAATCCAGATGAGAACGACCAGGTCCTTTATGAACCATGTAAATATTTATTTTACCAAATACCTATGTGTTAGAGCATTTGTACAGAACACCTGTCATAACCCTTGTAATATCACCTACAGGAATGAAAAAAAGAAATAAAGGAAATAAAAAGAAATAATATCATTATCAGAAGAATAATGATTATATTTTAATTATATTTTTTATATATGGAGTTTAAATGTGCTCACATAATACAGTGATACCTCAATTCAAGAACCCTTTAGTTTGCAAGCAGTTTGGTTCACAAACAAAAGTATTTGGCAAAATTTTGTTTTTGTTTGCAAAGTCTGCATTGGGTGATGAACACAACTGAGGCCATCTTTTTTGCGTAACACAAATGTAGCCATTTCCCTCAGAATGTGAAACAAATTAAGTTTGTGAACCAAGGTACCACCTACTGGTACCCAGGTAGTCATGAATTATACATACTTATAAATGCTTCTGATGTAAATTTATTTTCTCCTCACTTTTTATCATGGAGTCTTAGATACTCTAGAGAAAAAATTAGCTGCTTCATAAAGCAAAAGGGAATTTGTCTGTTATTTCTTAGAATAATATGTACTTTCAAATTTGGAGGCAAGTACAATGAGATCTCACAAATTCCCTAGAAGTGCAACACCACAGAGAGGTGAGTGGGAAGGAAGTTGAAGCTGCTATGCCATGTCATTCTTCCATAGGGTTGTGCAAGCCTCCAAGGGTCAGAATCTTTAACATGTATATGTATATATATTCAAATCGTTCCATGAATGCATATTCAAATTATTAATAGATCAAAGAATCACTACCATCAATTTGTTTTACACAAAAAGGAAATGATACTTCCACTGTGCTCTCCTTTGCACAATGCCACCTACATTCTCACCTCTGAGCAAGTGTGCTGAGAGCTGCTGGAGACAAATTATACTTTGCTAAGAAGAACTGCTGCTCCAAATCCATGATCTCTTGATTATAGCCAGGCACTCACTAATCTTCTACCATCTTCCTAGTGTCACAACCTAATCCAGACCTTTTCTACTTTTCCCAAACTGTCTTTTCTTTTGCTCAGGCAATCACTTCATTTTCTACACAGATGAAAAGGAAAGAATAAATCCATCTCCTATTGTAATATATTCTGTCACCTCTTCTTCCTTCTTTCTCCATTTACTAGAAGGATCTCTTTTACAGTCCTGAAATGATATCATCTCCTTTGTTCTAGAAAATAGAAACAAAGAAGGATTTATGGGACAGTTCCCATAATTCTGTCCTCTACTACATTTCCTAACTCTCCCTACTATTGGCCTTGTCCCCTCAGCATATGAATATGTTCAAGTCTCTCATCTTCTCCCAACCCACTCGAGTATTCACCACATCTTCAGTAGAAAAGGAAAAGAATTTCCTCTACCGCAAAGTTAATACACTCAAGTCCATAGTCTTCAGAAACTTACTGAACTTCCATTTAAAAATTGTATTTTAAATTCCTTTTTTTATTTTCTTTTTATTTTTTATGTTTTTTGAGACAAGGTCTCACTATGTAGTTCAGGCTGGCCTTGAACACACTATGTAGGCCAGGCTGGCCTCAAACACACAGTGATCTTCTTGCCTTATCCTCCCAAGTGCTGGGATTACAGGCATCCACCACCACACCCAGCATTTATATTCCTTTTATAGAAAAAAGGACTCATGGTTTTCCTCAGAGTCTCAAATACCAAAAATGGTAATGAGCCACTCTAGATCTCTTTAAAGTATAAATCTTTTGTGTCACTCTTCCAATTAAGTCAGCACCACCCCATTGCACTACCCCATTAGCTACAAAACAAATACTTGATCTGATACCTGCCAGCCTTTCTCAAACATCTATGATGTGCCCATTTCACTATTAGTAAATGGCAACATCAAAATTCAAACATCTCTCTGGATTAAAAGCCTGTGTCTTAAGTAAATTGACTTACAGAAACCTTAACTTACATTTGTTTTAAATCATCCCCTTATTAAGATTTATTCCTCAGAAATGAACAGAAGGCTTTCATCAAGCTCATTCAGGCTCAAGAGTCAAAGCTTTGATTCGGAAGTCAGGCACATTCTATCCCCAAGAATGATAGGCAGATTAATTTGCATTTCTAAATAAACATCCTTTTAAAGAAATTTTCAAGGGATTTTGGTGAGCCCTAAAACTCTATAGTAAGAGATGGTAATGAATACTTGACACTTTGAAAGACTAAAAAAGAAAGTCTCTTGCATAGAACTAAACACACACACATATGCCCACATGCACACAAATGTTAGTATAAGAAAAATTGTTTAAATCTGAATAAGATGGTTAAAATGTATCAATGTCATATTATGGTTGTGATATTATCATTTTATAAGAAGTTGCCTTTGAGTGCAACTTGGGAACAGACTCCCCCTCTACTATCTACTGCATGTGAATCTATAATTGTCTTAAAATGAAGAGTTTAGTTTTTAAAAATGAGGAAGATGAAAAAAGAAGAGAGAAGAAGAAGAAGGGGAAGAAAAAGAGAAAAGGCGGAGGAGGAGGAAGATTAAAAGAAGCAACCAGGTATAGGAGTACATGCCTGTAATCACAGCACTTGGGAGGCTGAGGCAGGAGGATTCTGAGTTTAGAGCCATTCTGAACTACATAGCAATCCCCTGTATCAAAAAAAAGGTTTCTTTTTTTATTTTAAAAATAAATTTTAGGGCCGGTGAGATGGCTCAGCGGTGTAAGAGCCTGCCTGGCAAGCGTGAGGGCCCGAGTTCGACTCCCGGATCCCACATACGAAAAAAGGGCCAGTGATATCACTCAGTGGCATGGGCGCCTGCTGGCACGCGAGGTCCTGAGGTCAACCCCTGGTACCCACAAAAAATAAATAAATAAATAAAAATAAATTTTAAAAAAGAAAGAAAAGGCAGTCTCCCAACAGCAACATCCAGGGTAGATCCCAAGAAATAAGAATGAGAGTAGTGTTTTCTAATTTTTCACAAAGAAAAGATGGAACCTATTCTAACATCACATCTGATGTACTGAAACCTCAGGGAGGAATTGCTCTGGGAGATGCCTGAAACAATGGGGCATCAAGAGACATGTCTTGGTGCAGCCCACTTTCCGAGTCCCCTTCTGTCCCTCTCAGACAGAAGCTTTCTTTCACTCAATAAATTCTTCCTACTCTTAAAATAAAAAGAGAGAGAGAGACATGTCTTGAGCATGGACACCTGAAACATGGAGATTTAATTGATCTTCCTAGTTTGAGGAGATTTTACATTAGAAGCTGATGCAAAAGTGAAACTCCCTGTATTCTTTGCAACAGCAGTGGTTCCCTCAAGAACTTGAGAACATGAACTTATTTGGAAATAGGGTCTCTGCAGATGTAATTAAAGACCTCAAGTGACATTATCCTATATTTAGGATGGGGCTTAAATTGAATTACAAGTATTTTTATAAAGGGAGAGACACAGAGAAATACAAAAAGACAGTAGCAGTTGCTGTGTTCTGAATGTTTCCCAAAATTCATATGTTAAAACTTTTCTCCAATGCTATAACATCAAGAGGTGGGGCCTTAGGAGGTGATTAGAGCAAGAGTGATTAGGATGACGAGGGCAGAGCCATCATAAATGAGATTAGTGCTCTGATAAGAGAGGCCCAAAGAAGCTCATTTGCTCCTGCCACCATTTGAGAACCCAGCAAAAAGATGCCATCTATGAGGAACAGGCTTTTGCCAGTCACCAAATCTGCTGACACCTTGATCTTGGACTCCCCAGTCTCCAAAACAGTGAGCAATGAATTTTGAATGTTTGTAAATTACCCAGTCTCAGGAGTTTGTTATAGCACCCAAAACAGACTAGACAGTAGCACATAAAGTTGGAGGCAAAAACTGAAGTTGTGGCACTGGGTGCCAAGGAACAGCAGAAGCCCCTAGAAGCTGGATGAGGCAAGGAAGAGTTTTTCTCTACAGCCTTTGCAGGGAATTTAGCACTCTCAAAAAGTTGATTTAGGACACCTAACCTCCAGAACTGTGAGAGAATATATTTCCATTGTTTTAAGCCATAAATTTTAAGGTGATTTGTTGCAGTGCTCTCAGGAAACTAAGACAGTGACTTTTCACAAATCTAAAATTATTTCAAACTAAAAATTTTTAATAAAATCTGAGGTCTGAACCAGGTGTGGTGGTGCACTCTCACAGTCTCAGCACTCTCTGAGACTGAGGCAGGAGGATTCCAAATTCAAGCACAGCCTGGGCAATTTAGTGACCTGGGTCCTGTCTCAAAACTTAAAAAGGGGCTAGGGATTTAGCTCAGTGTGAAGGCCCTGGGTTCAATCCCCAGCACTGAACAAGGAGGGGGAGAGGAGGAAGGGGGAAGTGGAAGAGGAAGAGGTGGGGAAGGAGGAATGAAATTCTGCCATTTACAGGAAAATGGATGTATATGGAGAACATCATATTGAATAAAATAAGCCAGATTCAAAAAGATAAGTATCACACATTCTCCATGATATGTGGAATCTAAAAAAAAACAAAAGATCAGAAACTAGAAGGAAGCTATTATTGACAAGAGAAAGAAAATAAAGGGAAGAGGGAGGGGGACAAAGTGTGGGTATTTTTTTTAAACTGAGATCTGCTAGGTAATCAGCAACAGCTCTGCATAGAAAAAAGTCAGAAGCAGAAAGAGGACTCAAAGTATCGGAGAGAAGACAAAAGGAAACAGAGACTAAAACTGACCTGGCCACACAGCTAGGCCCTACAAAGGTCTGGAATGTCACAAGGTCAGTCCTGCTCCCAGAAGCAGGGGAACCAGATTGTTAGGACACTGAGACTGGAACTGAGGGACAGCTAAGAGGTAGACAAAGCTTTGGTAGCAGAAGATGTTACCATTATGTGATGCCCATCCTAGATCAGGATCTGTAGTTTATCTGTGATATTGAAACACTCTAGAGGGGTTCCAAGAATATGGTTGATGTGGGGCTAACTGGAGCTGAGGAGTTCTAAGGCCAGAAACAGTCCAGCTGACCACGCCATGTAAGATACAGATCTTGCCCTCACAGATTTCAGACATTAAGGGTTCAACCTCAAGTTTCAGGGCTGTGAGGGGAAACACAGAGTTTTCAGTCTTTATATAGATTGGTCACTTCAAATGCAAGCCCCCTGACTTTGTAACATAATTTTTCTTCCTTAAGAAAACAATTCTGTCACTTTGTTCATATTTTGTCTCTTAATAGCAGACTTTGTAAATGAGAAGGAAGAAGAAAACTTGCACCATTTGAATTGTGAATTGTACATATTGTATAATTCCCTCTCTCTCTCTCTCTCACACACACACACAGACACACAAACACACAGATCAGAAATAATGTGTTACTGAGACCCTCACCAGAGAAGCACTGTCCTGCCCTCAGGGGAGCAAGCAGACACAAACAGAACAAGCACCACCTCTTCCCCAGGGAAGAACAGCACAGGGTGGCGGAGGCAAGGAAAATGACCAACTGACCTGATTCTGGATGAAGACAACACCCAGGGAGAGAGGAAGCAACCAGACTCCACAACTGTAGACATTAAATACCCGGCCCACTTGAACCCCCTCCCTGCAGCCTACACCTTGCAGAGGCTAGAGGGTTGATCGCATTCCTCAGCTACCAACAGGAGCAAGGACAGGCCTTGGCTGGGATGGCAACCGCAGTCTGGGAGGAACAGACAGAGGGGCCTCATGTGCAAAAACAGCACTTCAAAAAACCATAACTCTAAAGCTAGGGAGAGAAAATCATGACTAGCTTGATATTAAGACTGTAAATCTTGGAAAGAAATCACTCATTCAAACATGGGTATTTTCTTTTCCTTTGGCTCTTTTTTTTTAATTTTGTATTACTTTTATCTTTCCTTCATTGGTTTGGGGGGTATGTCTCCCTCTTTTAGCTTCTTTTCTCTCCTCTTCTCCTTTTTCCTTTCAACTTTTGTTCTATTCTTCTCATGTTTTATTTTCTGATTTTGTTCTTTGTTTACGTCTATACTGTTTCTTGTTCATTCCTTTCTGAGGCTGTTCTCTATCACTATTAATTTCCTTTTACACCTCAATAAGGCCTCCATCTCACTTTTTGCTCCTCTTTCTCATATCCCATTGATTAATTTTTCAATTTTTTTATTCCCCACTTCCCCACCACCTCTACCTTTACTAATATAACTACTAAGCTTTATGAATCTCTAGATAGCTAGTTAACTTTATGCTATTGCTGTTAAATACTGTACTATTTGTAGAGGCAAAGTTGTTGCATTTAGTACTTATTATAGGTCAATAGTAGGCCAATATTTGGTTGGTCCTAATGTTCATACTATAATTATAGACCTCTTTTCTATGGTTAAGGGCGGTACTTTATTGGTCCTTAGAGTTTGTCAATATTCAGTTTGCATTTCACACTATAATTTATGCTAATTTTATTACTATAGCCAAGGTAACATAGCTGTGGCTGTTAATTAGTTTTCATAGGATGACAGTATTTGAATTGCCTTGGCACCATTAATAATACTATGTGCTATTCCTGGAAAACTGGGTACTGGGCTAAATACACTGCAATCTCCAATCTCAAGTAAACAGAGGTGGTTGGATCCTAGGACAGAGGCAAAGGCGAATAGTTAGCCATGCCCAGAAAACACCACTGAAAGGTAGACATTAACTAAAGAGATCTCCATGCTAGAAACAATGCTTTCCATGACAATCAACCCACAAACCTCAATGCAAAACAAACAACTTCACACAAAGAATGTAAACATTATGTACTAAAAACATCTGCCAAAAAAAGGAAGATCAAGAGATGGGTGGAAGGGGGAGAGAGGGAAAAGAAAGGGGATGAAAAAAGGAATTAAGATGTATTGTGTACATGCACAAACTCCCCACAAGGAAAGTAAACATTATATACTACAAACATGTACTAATAAAAAAAGAAAAAATGTGTATTGCCAAGAATTTATAATAGCTATATCTAATCTTTACAGGAGAAAAGGGCTATCACCTTCTTCTAATGATAACCCAGGTTCTCTATTCAGGAAGCATTTTTCATTTGTAAGTCATCTCTATTTAAGAAATGTCCCCAATCAAGAAATGTGTACCAAGAGATGGAGAGAGAGGGAAGGGGAGGAAAAGGGGAAACAAAAAGAATTAGATGTGTTAGTTCATTTACCAACTCCCAATGATGACTGTAGTCATTATGTACTGCAAACATCTACTAATAAAAATTAAAATTAAAAAAATGTGTCCCTTACTTCCTTGACTATTCTGAATTCCTTGATAACAGAGATTTTATCTTAATGACTAGATCTTCACTCTTTTTTAAAAAAAAGTAAAAATAAAAACAATGATACAGAGTTTCAAAACAAGATAATAGGAGATTAACAATGGTTAATATATTGAATATGGTTATCTTCAATGTACTTGGTCAGATTACAAGATATAGGCATGAAAACATATTGTCATCTTCTCAGCATGGGACCCCAGTGCAGGAACCCAGGTGAACTCAGCGGAAATGGGTCACCCCTCCCATCACCATCTTCTCAGCATGGGAACCCAGGAACCCAGGTGAACTGTACTGAAAGGCCCAGAGACCAGAGAGAACACCAGCGACGCAGTAGGCTCCCAACTAAGGCACACAGGAGTGACAGGCAAGACTACTAGCATGAAAAATCCAAAGCTACAATAACAATACAAGCCAACATGTGACTGAGACCTCCAAGGGAATGGCAACCAGCTCCAGAAGAACCCAGGACTCTTGGTAACTGGCACTTTGCTCACAATTATTTTTCTTTCTCTTCTTTAACTTATCTTTTTCTTCTCCTTCTTCCATTTTCTTTTTCTTTCTTTCTTCCATCCTTTTTTTCCTCTCTTTTCTAAATGGCAGGGGAGAACTCCAGCCACAGAAAACTAATCCCATTCCCCAAACTCAGATAATTCAGATAATCCCTCAAATACTCTTTTATTCATTCTTTTCTATCCACTTCTCTACTTTCCCAAACCTAGCATGATCATCCTTTGTCCTCCACACTTGCTTCTACTTCCTTTCCAGTTATCTTTGTTTTATACACTATCTTCCCTAAATTTCCTCACCACAGGGTAAAAACACTCTACCAAGGGGAAAAACTTTGCATACAAACTCCTAATGTATGATAAGTTCTGTTATGTAACTATAGACTCTGCTCCTATGGTCTAAAGTACAAAAGTAATAGTTATCACAGTTCGTCAGTTTCTAAATTGTGTTTCATGCTATTGTTATTGCTAATTTTATTACATTAGCTAGGATGCTATATCTGTTGTAATCATATGTTCTCCCTTCTGTAACAGTACTGGGAAGCTCTAGGGTAACAACCTCACCACAGCCATACACCAAAGGACTGGGGACTGAGCCAAACAGATACCAACATCCCACTCTTAGTTAATTGGGAAAGTAGGATCTTGGGACAGACACAAGCCAAGAATCTCCTACACAATGAAGACATCCCTGAAGAACAGACTTTTCCTAGACAGGCCTTGATACTAGTGATATAGTTACCTACTACAAAATAAAATAAAAATTTTTGAAAATAAAATAAAATTTTATTTTATTTTCAAAATAAAATAAATTTTTTTTGAAATACAAAATGACAACAGGTAGAACAAAATGCAATCTCAGACTTTCAGCACACCCCAGAACAAGTCCAGGAGACACCGACATAGAAGAAATTACAAGACACACACATGAAATTTCTGAAGTGATAGCAACCAAAGTGAAGAAACAAATCCATGAGGTTGTAGAGGAAATCAGATCAGAAATAATCTCTCAGATTATTTAAAGAGATATCAACATTTATAAAGGAATTGCTTAGCCAATTTAGAGTAGAGATAGACACAAAAATAGATGATGATAGGAAAAGGATGGGAACCATGAAAGATCAATATAGGAAAGAGTTTGCATGAAACAGATTCAAACAAATATCCAGGAAATTAAAAATTCCACTGAAAGATGGCAAAATCACTTGAACAAAACTGGAGACAGACTTTCAGACCTTGAAGACAGGATCACTGCTAATGATCATGAAAGAAAAGACCTCTTGAAAATAACAAAAGATAAGAAAATAGCAATTCAACAGCTGCAAGATGAGGCAAAGGAAAATATTATAAGAATAATTGGTGTCAATGAAAAAGCAGGAGTCAACACAAATGACATAAAAATACTATTTGCTGAAGTAATAGCAGAAAATTTCCCAAGCATGGGAAGAGAATCTGACATACAGAGAAGTGAGGCATATAGGCATATAGTGAGGCAATTGGCATATAGAACTCCAATTACCCATAAGCAACATAAATCTACACCCAGATATATAATAATCAAGAGCCCAGAAATTCAGCACAAAAACAGAATATTAAGCGCTGTTAGAGAAAAGAAACACATCACTATAAAGAAGAGCCCATCAGAATCATGGCAGGCTTTTCAACACAAACCCTCCAGTCAAAAAGAGTTTGGAGTGAAGTATTTCAAGTCCTGAAAGAAAACAAATTCCAACCCAGGTTGATGTACTCCGCAAAACCATCTTTCAAAATTAATGGAGAAATAAGATACTTCCATGACAAAGATCAACTAAAGAAATTCATGACCATGAAACTAACACTACAAAGGGCACTGAAAGATATTCTAGACAGAGATAAAAATGACCACAATTCTGAGAACAACAACAGAAAGAAACCACCAAGCAAGGCAAGCAATTAAACAGAGAGAAAAGCAGGGAAACAGCTGCAGGAAAATAGCATGACATATGGAAAACAACACTCCATGCATCAGGAACCCAGAAAAAAGCATTGGTAGATATTCTGTTTGCAAACAATGTGAACTTCAAACCAAGAATAATCAAAAGAGATAAAGAAGGTCACTACATACTTGTTAGGGGAAAAATTCAAGAAAAAGAGATAACAATAATAAATATATATGCACCAAATCAGGAGCACCCAATTATATAAGACAAATATTAATAGACATGAAAAATCACTAAGCAGTAATACAATTGTAATGGGGGACCTTAATACCCCATTGTCACAAAGAGATAGATCAAGTAGACAGAAAATCAGTAAATAAATATCAGAACTCAACCAAACCTGTGAACAAATGGATTTAGTAGATGTGTACAGAGTGTTCCACTCAATATCAGAATATACATTCTTCTCAGCTGCACATGGGACATTCTCTAAAATAGACCATATACTAGCCCATAGAACATGTAAGTGCAAAGGAATTGAAATTATCCCACACATATTATCTGACCATAGTGCAATAAAATTGGAAACTAATGGCAAAAGAAACTGCAAAAACTACACAAACACATGGAAATTCATAACACCCTCCTGAACAACCAATGGGTCATAGATAAAATTAAAGAAGAAATTTTTAAAATCTACAATCAAACAAAAATGCAAATACAACTTACTGGAACCTATGGGACACAATGAAAGCAGTCCTAAAAAGGAAATTTATAGTGGTAAATTCTCACATCAGGAAAACAGAATGAGCACAAATAAACAACCTAATGTGCACATCAAGTTTCTCAAAAAAGAAAAACAAGTCAAGCCCAAAGCCCATACAAGGGAGGAAATTATACAAAGCAGAAATTAATGCAATTGAGACTAAGGAAATAATATAAAGAATTAATGAATCAAAGAGTTGATTCTTTGAAAGAATAAATAAAATTGATAAACTCCCAGCCAAACTTATCAAAAAAGGAAAGAAAAAACTCAAATTCAGGCAACAAGGAATGAAAAGGGTGAAATTACTATAGATCAGGTGGAAATTCAGAAGATCACCAATACCTACTTCAAAAATCTTTACTTCCATAGGGTGCAAAACAGAAGAAATGGACAGATTCCTAGAAATGTATGAACTACCAAAATTGAATCAAAAACATATAAAAATTCTATAGTGAAAATGGCCATACTTCCAAAATTGTTATACAGATTTAATGCAATTCCAATCAAAATTCCAACAGCATATCTCACAGAATTAGAGAAAACAATCCTAAAATTCATTTGGAATCAGAAGAGACCTAGAATAGCAAAGGCAATTCTGGGCAACAAAGGCAAGGCAGGGGGCATCACAATCCCCGACTTGAAATTATACTATAAAGCTACTGTGATAAAAAACAGTGTGGTACTGGCAAAAAAACAGACCTGAAGATCAATGGAACAGATTAGAAGATGCTGAAACAACCCCAGACATACTAAGCCACCTTATCTTGGACAAAGGTGCCAAAGACATTCGCTGTAAGAAAGATAGCCTCTTTAATAAATGGTGCTGGAAAAACTGGCTCTACACATGCTGAAGATTAGACCCATATCTTTCACCATGCACTAAACTAAATTCAAAATGGATCAGAGATCTAAATATTAAAACAGAAACATTAAATCTGCTGGAAGGTAGGATAGGTAAAACCCTTGAAGACATTGGTGTAGGCAAAGACTTTATGAATAAAAACTCAACCGCACGGGAACTATCCCAAAGAATCAATAACTGGGATCTCATCTTATTAAAAAGCTTTTGCACAGCAAGAGAAACCACCAACAGAGTGAAAAGACAACCCACAACGTGGGAAAAAATGTTTGCCAGCTGTTCCTCAGACAAAGGATTACTATCGAGAACATATAAAGAACTCAAAAAAATCAGACCTCCCAAATTTAAAGACCCACTCCTAAAATGGGCATCTGAGATGAATACACATTTCTCAGATGGAGAAATACTAATGGCAAATAAATATACAAAAAAATGTGCAACATCACTAGTCATTCGAGAGATGCAAATTAAAACAACACTGAGATACCATCTCACTCCAGAAAGAATGGCTACTATAAAGAAATCAACTAATAACAAATGCTGGAGGGGCTGTGGGGAAAAAGGAACCCTTCTTCACTGTTGGTGGGAGTGTCGACTGGTACAGCCACTGTGGAAGTCAGTGTGGAGATTTCTCAAAAAATTAGGGTTGGAGGTCCCATTTGACCCAGCTATTCCCCTTCTGGGCATCTTCCCAGAAGAATTAAAAACATCGTACCACAGCGATATATCTGCACCCATGTTTATAGCAGCACAATTTGTAATAGCCAGATCTTGGAAACAACCCAAATGCCCATGAACTGAGGAATGGATAAGAAAGATGTGGTATTTTTATACAATGGAGTACTATTCAGCCATAAAGAAAGATAAACTGGAGACTTTTATAGGTAAATGGATGCAACTCGAGAAAATACTCATAAGTAAAATAAACCGGACGCACATGTGTAAGCATCATATTGTCTCTCTAGTATGAGAAACTGAAAGAGTAAATAAGATCCAAAATGTACAATAGACACGGTAAATCAAAAAGAAACTGGTCAATAGGAAAGAGAGACTGGAATAGGGAAAAGAAAGAAGGGAAAGGGAAAAAAGATTGTATATATATATAAGATGGTTAAGGTAGATACACTACCAAATTTACTTAGTTAATTGAAGAGTAACGTTTGAGCCAATAATGTTTGGACAATTGAATGCTAATGTCTGGTATCCTGAATAACTAACTTAAAGATAATAATACGTAATGCATTAACCATTGTTACCCTCATATTATGTTGTTTTGAAAATTTGTTCTTTTTTTGATTTGTTTTGTTTTTTCTTCTCTTTAAAATAAAAAAATAAAAATAAATAAAATAAAATGCACATAAAATCTAAAAAAAAAAAAGATATAAAAATTCTAAACATCCCAGTATATGAAATTGAAAATGTAATCAAAAACTTACTGACAAAGAAAACCCCAGGCCCTGGGGTTTCACAGCTGAATTCTACATGAAATTTAGAGAAAATTTAATGCCAATACTTCTCAAACTCTTTAATGAAATTGAAAGGGAAGCAATTCTCCCTAACTCATTCCTGAAGGAAAGTTTCACTCTGATACCAAAACCAGAGAAAGACCGGACCATAAAAGAAAACTACAGACCAATCTCCATAAAGAACATAGATGAAAAATCTTCAATAAAATCCTAGCAAACAGAATGCAGCAAATCATCAAAAAATATATACATCATGACCAATTGGGATTCATCCCAGGAATGCAGGGATGGTTCAACATACACAAATCAATAAACATAATACACCATGTCAAGAGAGACAAGGACAAAAATCACATGATCTTCTCAATAGATGCTGAAAAAGCTTTTAATAAAGTCTAACACTCATTCATCAAAAAAGCCTTACAGAAAATCAGAATAGATGATCTTTACCTCACTTTGATAAAAGTCATCTATGAAAAACCAACAGCCAACATCATACTAAATAGACAAAAACTGAAAGCTTTCACTCTAAAATCAGGAACAAGACAAGGATGCCCACTATCACCACTCCCATTTAATATAGTTCTGGAAATATTAGACAGAGCAATTAGATAAGAGAGAGAAATAAAAGGAATAAGGATAGGAAAGGAAGAAATTAAATTATCATTATTCACAGATGACATGATTCTCTACATAGAAGAACCCAAAAATTCAACCAAATGCCTCTAGAATTAATAACTAAATTCAGTAGTGTAGCTGGATACAAAGTCAACACTCAAAAATCAATAGCATTCCTGTACACAAACAACAAACTCACTGAGAGAGAAATTAGGGAAACCACACCCTTTACAATAGCACCCAAAAAATGAAATACTTAGGAATCAATCTAACAAAGGAAATAAATGATCTATATGTTGAAAATTATACCACTCTGAAAAAGGAGATTGAAGAGGATGTCAGAAAATGGAAAGATATCCCTTGTCCATGGATAGGAAGAACCAATATTGTGGAAATGGCCATACTCCCAAAACTGTTATATGGATTTAATGCAATCCTGATCAAAATACCATTAGCATATCTCACAGATCTAGAGAAAACAATCCTACAATTCATTTGGAACCAGAAGAGACCTAGAATAGCAAAGGCAATCCTGGGCAACAAAGACAAGGCAGGAGTCATCACAATCCCTGACTTGAAATTATACTACAAAGCTACTATGATAAAATCAGCATGGGATTGGCCATAAAACAGACCTGAGGATCATTGGAACAGAATAGAAAATACAGAAACAACTTCAAACACACTCAACCACCTTATCTTTGACAAAGGGGCCAAACGTGTTCACTGTTAGAAAGATAGCCTCTTTAATAAAATGGTGTTGGAAAAACTGGCTTTCCACATGCTGAAGACTAAAACTAGACGCATGTCTATCACCATGCACTAAACTAAAGTCAAAATGGATCAAAGATCTAAATATTAAAACAGAAACACTGTACCTACTGGAAAAGAAAGTAGGTAGAAATCTTGAACACATAGGTGTAAGCAGAGACTTTATGAACAAAACACAAACTGCGCAGAAAGTATTTCAAAGAATCAACCACTGGGATCTCATCTTATTAAAAAATGTTTGCACATCAAAAGAAATCACCAACAGAGTGAAAAGAAAACCCACAGAGTGGGAAAAAGTTTTACATGACTGTCTCTCAGACAAAGAACTTCTATCTAGAACATATAAAGAAATGAAGAAAATCAGGCCCCCTAAATTCAAAGACCCAATCCAAAAATGGGCATCTGAGGTGAATACACAGTTCTCAGATGAAGAAATGCAAATGGCAAATAAGTATATGAAAAGATGTTCAACAGCATTGGTTATTCAAGAAATGCAAATTAAAGCAACACTGAGATTCCATCTCAACCTGGAAAGAATGGCTATTATCAAGAAAACAACCAATAACAAATGCTGGAGGGGCTGGGGGGAAAAAGAAACACTTCTCCACTGTTGGTGGGAGTGTAGACTGGTACAACCACTGTGGAAAACAGTGTGGAGATTCCTCAAAAACTAGTATTAGAGGTCCAATTCAACCCAGGTATTCCCCTTCTGGTTATCTCCCCAGAAGAATTAAAAACATCATACTACAGTGATATATGTGCTCCCATGTTTATAGCAGCAAATTTATAATAGCTGAATCTTGGAAACAACCCAAATTTCCATCAACTGAGGAATAGATAAAAAAGATGTGGTATTTTTATTCAATGGAGTACTACTCAGCTATAAAGAAGAATAAAGTCAAGGCTTTTATAGGGAAATAGATGCAACTTGAGACCGTACTCGTAAGTGAAATAAATCAGATTCACACATGTAAACATCATATTGTCTCCCTAGTGTAAGAAGCTGAAAGAGTAAATCAGATCCAAAATGTACAGTAGATATTGGGAAATGGAAATAAATCATTCAAAAGGAAAGAGAAACTGGGGAGAAAAGAAGAAAGGAAAAGGAAAAGTAAATATATATATACATATATATTTATACATATACATATATATGTATACATATATACATATATGTACATATATATGATAGTTAAGATAGCTATACTACTAATTTCTTATTTCTGTAAGTCCATTGAATGTAAGGTTTGTGATTATATCATTTGATCAATTTTTCATGCCTATATCTTGAAATCTTGGCAACTACTTTGAAGATAACAATAAGTAATGTACTAACCATTGTTAACTTTCCTACTATCTTGTTTCGAAATTTTGTATAGTTTTTATTGTTCTTTTCTCTTTAAAATAAAAAAATTTTTAAGTAATGAAAAGAAAAATTCACAAATGTCTTCTAGTTTCAAATACACCAGCAATGAAAAACTGAGATGCAAAACACAGCATAATTTATACTTTCACCAAAAAAGAAATACTCAAGTGTAAATCTTACAAAATCTGCACAAGATCTACATGAGGAAAGCTATGAACTCTGATAAATGCAATCAGAGAACAGTTAAATAAATGGAGATACATCCCATGTTCGTGGATAGGGAATTCAATGTTGTTAAGAGCTCAGTCCTTTCCACTTTGATCTATAGAGTCAATATAATTCTAATCAAAATTGCAGGTAGTCATTTTATGGATATTAACAAACTGATACTAAAGTTTATTTTTATGGAAATGCAAAAGGCCCAGAAGAGTCAACACAATGTTGAAAAATAATAGAGTGAGAGAATTGACACAACCTGACTTCAAAATTTGGTAAAAAGCAACAGCAATCAAGACTGTGTAGTATTAGTGGGGTAAAAAAAAAAAAAAGACAAAATAGATTAATGGAATATAATAGAAAGTTCAGAAATAGACTCACACAAATATAGTGAATGAACTTGGACAGAGGACCAAAGGCAATTCAATGGAGAAAGGATCATTGTATAAGTTCACTAGGACTGCCATAATAAAATATTACAAAATCTATGACTTAAACAATAGAAATTTATTTGTTCATGGTTCTAATGTCTAAATACTCAAGACCACCAGGCATGGTGGTTCACATCTATAATCCCAGCACTTGGGAGGCTGAGGCAGGAGGATTGCTATAAATTCAAGGCCAGCCTGGCTATGTAGAGAGTTTAAGGCCAGCCTGAACTACATAGTGAGACCCTGTCTCCAAAAGCCAAATAAATGAATGAATAAATGAATGTTTAAGACCAAGATGTCAGCATGTTGTGTTTCTTTTAAGACCTCTCTTTTTATCTTGCAGATGGCCACCTTCTCGATGTTCTTACATCACTGGCTCATTGTTATCTCTAATTTCTTCTCATAAAGACATCAGTCATATTGGATTAGGGCCCTAGTGACCCTATTTTTTTTATATGTGGGTACCAGGCAGGCGCTTATGCCACTGAGCAATATCACCATCCCTATTTTAACTTAGTTACTTTTTTTTTGTATTTTTGAGACAGGGTTTCACTATGCAGTTCAGGCTGGCCTAGAACTCACTTTGTAGCCAGAGTGGCCTCAAACTCATGGCGATCCTCCCACCTCAGCCTCCCAAGTCCTGGGAATTCTTAGTTACCTCTTTAAAGGGCCTGTCTCCAAATGCAGTCACATTCAAATGTACTAGGGGTTAGGGCTTCAAGATATGTGTTGTGAGGGAACACAATTCACACTGTAACAATGATCACTTGCACACAAAAAAATTGTACATTCACATGCAAAAAATGAATCTAACTACTGATCTTATACTTTTAAAACAAATTAATTCAAATTATAAAATGTAAAACTATAAAACTTCTAGATGATAACATCATAGAAAATATAACCACATTGCATGTGGTTTGGCAGTGAGTTTTTAAACACAACATCATAGATACATAGGCAAATAAATTGGAGATGTATATCCACACAAAGAACTATATGTAAATATTTATGACAGCTTTACATAGAACTTCCAAAACTTAAACCAAGTGTGGTGGCAAATGCTTGTAATCCCAGCACTCAAGAGGTGGACACAGGAGGATCTTCATGAGTTCAAGGCCAACCTGGGCTACATATCTAGACCTTGTCTCAAAAAAAGGAATCATAATTTTCAAAACTTAGAAACAACCATGAAGTCCTTCAATAAATGAGTAAACTGTGGTGTATCTGTATAATGGTATATTACTGAACAATAAAAAGAAATGAGCTATAAAGCCATAAAAAGACATGGAGGAAACTTACATGCACATTGCTAAATAAAAGAAGCCAGGGCTGGGGATATAGCTCAGCAGCACAAGCACCTGCCTGGCAAGCGCAAGGTACTGAGTTCAATTCCTGGTACCAAAAAAAACAAAGAAGCCAGGCTGAAAAATTACATATTGATTTTAAGTAGGTAGAATTTCAGAAAAGGAAAAACTATTGAGACAGTAAAAGGACCAGTGGTTGCTAGAGGTTTGGGGACAGAGCACAGGCATTTTAGGCCAGTGAAACTATTCTGTATGACACTGTAATAGCAGATACCTAACACATTGTCAAAACTTATAGAACTATGTAACAATGGTATGGACTGAATTGTTTCTACCTCAAAATTCATATGTTGATACCTGGTATCTTAGTCTGTTTGTGTTACTATAACAAAATACTAGACTGGGTGATTTTTCTTGTTTCTGTTTTATGAGTTTTTTGTTTCATTTGGGTATTTTGTTTTGTTTAATTTGATTTGAAGCACTAGGGATTGTTTGCTCAACCCTTGGTGATGGTGGTGGTGATAGTGTCATTGTTGTTTTTGCTGCTGCTGCTGCTTTCTTATTTTTTGAAGACAAGGTCTTGCTATGTAGTTCAGACTGGCCTTGAATTCACTATGTAGCACAGACTGGCCTCAAACTCACAGTGACCTTCCTGGCTCAACTTCCAGGGTGCTGGGATTACAAACATGCATCACCACCCCCAGCTATCAGCACTTTTTTAATTTGAGGAAAGGTCTCATCAAGTCACTAAATTACCTAGGTTGGGCTCAAATGTATAGTCCTCCTGCTTTAGCCTCCTGAGTGCTAGGATTACAGGAGTGCACCAACACACCCAACCCCAGGCTGGGTAAGTTATAAAGAATAGAGGTCTACTTAGCTCATGGTTCTGGAGACTGGGAAGTATCCATGACACCAAAATCTGTGCAGCAACTGGAGCATAGCATGGCAGAGGGCATCACATGGCAAGACAGGGCAAATATGTTAGCTTGGGTCGCTCTCTTTTTATAAAATTCCATCATTGGATTCCACCCTCGTGACCTCATCTAATCCTAACTACCTCCCAAAGGCACCACCTCTAAATAACAATAACATATGAATTTGGAGATTGAGTTTCCAACACATGAAACTTTGGGGCATACATAGCAATGCTCTAACCCTAAATGTAACTGTATTTAGAAATAGGGCATTTAAAGTGGTAAAGTTAATGAGATCATAAGGTTATGCTTTTGATATGATAGAGTTAATGATCTTATTGTTCTTATAGGAAAAGACAACAGAATCACAATTTCTCTCTCTCCTTCTCCCTCTCCTTCTCTTTTCTCCTCTACTTCACCCTTCTCTCCCCTCTCCTTTTCCCCTCCTCAAGCCCAGAGGAAACTTCACCAGAAACCTGCCCTGCCAAGCCTTGATCTGGACTTACTTTCTGAACTGTAAGCAAGTAAATTTGTTTTGTTTGAGCCATTCAATCTTTGGTATTTTGTTATAGTAGCCTGAAACTTAGAAAGTTTAGTTAATAGTAATTCATTAATATTGGTCTGTCAATTATAATAAAGGTACTACACTAATGGAAGATGTTAATGTCATGCAAATTGGACAGGGAGGGGAGGTATGGGAACTCTGCACTTTCTGCACAATTTTTCTGTAAACTTGAAACTTTTGTTTGAAAAAATAGTCTAGCCAGGCATGGTAGTGCAGGTCTGTAATTTGAGCACTTGGGAGGCTGAAGCAGAAGGATTGCTATTAGTTTGAGGCCATCTTGGTATACATAGTCAGTTCAAAGCCAGCTTGAACTACAAAGTAAGACCCTGTCTCAAAAAGCCAAAAATTTAAAAACAAAAAGATTCTTTTTAAATAAAAAAAATTTTTTAAGTCTATTAGTTGGGCATGGTGGAGCACACCTGTAATCCCAGCGCTCTGGGAAGCTTAGGCAGGAAGATCATAAGTTCAAGACTTGCCTGGGCAATTTAATGACTTAGCAAGACCCTTTCCCAAAATAAAAAAGAGCTAGAGATGTAACTCAATACTATTATAAAACAGGCAAGTTATGGCACAAGAAAGCAGGCAGCTAGAGAGGAACTGAACCTAAAATAGAGTCAAGATGACTAGGCCTTACTCAGATAAGCAGAAGCCTGAGGTAAAGAATTATCAAGAACTAAGTGGACAGGACCAGAGATATAGCTCAGTGGCACAGTGCCTGCCTGGCAAGCATAAGATCCTGAGTTCAATTCCCAGTACAAAAAAAAAAAAAGAACCAAGTGAACAATTAAGTACAGAAATGTAAAAAGCAAGGTAACAAGCAAGGTGATGGATGATCACTACAACAGCTGCTGCTCCTACCTATCTGGAAAATGTTCTTTTCTTCTCACTGTGTTCTTTTAATAAACTACTTAGAAGGGCCAGGGATATAGCTCAGCGGTGCAGCACCTGCCTGGCAAGCCCGAGGTCCTGAGTTCAATTCCCAGTACCTACAAAAAAATAATAATAATAAATTTTAAAAATGAACCATTTAGGATAAAGGCCAAGAAGCACCTGCAGATATATGCTTGCTACATGCCTGTGGTGAATTAACTAATGTTCAACTTGTAACACCCAGTTGAAATGAATAAGCATGGTCCAGGGTGTGGAAGGCCCACCTGAGGATTGTTGCCAACAGCATAAAAGGAGAACTGGAGGGGAAGATGGTATGTTCTCAGGTCCTCGCTGTCACTGAGGATGGCTGAGGTTCTTTTTGGGGTAGCTCTGGTCCTTACCTTGAGCATCACTTCCTGGCTCCAGTGCAGATCCCTCAACCTGCTGGCACAGATCTTTCACCCTGCTGGTGCAGACTTTCTAGCTTCTAACACTGACCTTTGGGTCTTCCCTGTGCAGATCCTTGATACAGACTTGCATAAGACATTGTCATGGGCTCTAGGCCTCCACCTGGACTTGAGGACACTGCCATGGGCTCTAGGTCTTCAGAAGGACTCATGCAGGACATTGCTGTGGGATCCAGGCCCTCAGGGGGATTCTTTGAGTCTCTAGTGTGTGGACAGATCTCTTACACTCTTCTGCATTTGACTTTTTGGGTGACTATTATAAAATAATCCTATAAATTTTGTGTCCTATATTAAATCTATTCCCTTGCAAACCCTGACTACAACAATGTCTCAGCTCTTCATAGGCCCACATCTAGTTTTAGTCCTATATATTGACTTTAGTTTGATTTAGAATGGCCTAAACCCCTGTTATTTTTTGTTATAAAAACTCAATACGGAGTCCCCATGGCAACCCACTTTTGGTCCTCCCCTGACTATTAGGAGCTATTGCTCTCTTCTTAATTAATGTTGCTCCTGTCTACCTCCTTTGTCCTCTATTTCATTCTTCGACTTAATGAGACAATACTTAGGAGGGCCATCTATTAATTAAAAATACTTTGACAAAGAACTTTAGTGATTTTTACAATGTAGTATATATTTCAAAAAGATTACAGTCTGACCATATTCTATATATCAACATAAAATAATAGTAGTACATGTTCACCAAAAGTTTTCATCTTTTTGATCTTGAATAAAATTTTAATTTTGCTGGCAAGAAGAAAATTGGTAAAACATTATAAATTTTATACTTAAAATATTAATATCAATCAGGGAATAATACAGCCCCTCCAGCTCACCTGAATTAACAAAAAAAGAAATCACCCAATCCAAAACCCTGTGGGTTTCTCAAACTCTGAAATTGACAAGTTGGACCAAATAATTCTACTGGCACAAGGGTGCTGTCCTGTGCAATATAGGATGCTTGCCCATATACATGGATCCTTCCACTAGATGCCAATCAAAACCCTTATACCCACCCCTCCCACTTTTCCACCCCCTCATCTCATTCTGGTAATCAAAAATGTCTCCAGAATTGCCAAATATTCCTTCGGGTCAAAATCACCCTCAGTTGAGAACCACTTATGTGAAAGGATTTAACAGGGATATAGGAGTTCATAAAGTGGTCTCTGTAAGGCTCAGATCCAAATCTGAGGCTGGAGCTTGATGCTACAGGCTAGATAGTCAGGAAGGAAGAGGAAGGTATAGTGAGGGCAAGCAAGAACAAACTAACACTCACAGCATGAGCAGGTTCCCCAGAAGGACAGATGGAAAACTTCGTCCCTTCTTGATATCAGCCTCTGGCATTGGCAGCATAGGTATCCTACAGAAGTCAGGGCTTTTGGTCACAGAGCTAAAGACACAGTTGCCCCAGGAATCAGAAAAATTCCAAGAGGATGGGGAAAGGTGAAGCAGTTGCAGGCTGGTATGATCCCTCACACCAACAATGTCAATTAGCAGGTAGCAAATAAGCAGCAACATTTTAAGCTACAAAATGTTTACTCTTTCACTTCCACCCTACTAATGTTGGACAAAAATCTCCTTTGTGGCCTACCCTAGCCAGAAATAGACAGGAAAAGAAATTCTTGTAAATGTAGTTTAGCCTAGTTAACACATTACAAAATCACACAGATAACTTCAGTCTCACTTTAATGTTATAAAATGAATGTTATGGCTGTATCTAGGTGACCCCCAAAGTGGTCATGGGGGGGCTCTTCAGAGGTGGCTGGATCTAGAGTGTGTGATGCTGGGATTAAGCACGTGATGTGGGGATCAAGTATGGGATGCTGGGATCAAGGGTGTGTGATTACTAAATTAGTCCACCAATTGGTTTGGCATAATATTGTTAGTAGATAATGGAAAGGCCATCCCTGGGTGTGAGTGTTACCCACCCTAAGGGCAGGTAGCCTGGACAGACTATAAGGAACAGAAAGAGGGCTGCTGTTGTTGTCACTTGTTGCTTGCTCCTTCTTTGCCACTTCACTGCTTGTGGCCTTTTGCCTGCCGTGCCATGGACTATTACTCCTCTGTGATGCCCCTCTGCCATGCTGCCCTGCCTTGGAGCCAGCCAACTTTGGACTGAAACCTCTATAATTATGAGCCAAAAAACTCTTTCCTCCTTTAACTTTGGGTGTTGGGTATTTTGTTTCAGCAATGAGAAAAAAGTAACTAAGACAATGAAAATGGGCAAAACTGATCAGGAAAACCCATCATAGATTTTAGCTTTTAGTTTGTAAAAAATCTTCAAATAAAAATATAGAAATATGCTCATGAATCTACAGGAAACTTCAACGAACTATATTCCTATAATTAACATACTAATTCTGTTCACTTTGTAATGACATCATGCTTCATATGTTGCCTGCACTCCCTATATCTGAGTATAAACCAGACTATTCAAAGCAACTGAAAACTCAGTTGTACCACATCTGGAATATTAATAATTTATAGATACAGAGGCCTAATGTTAGCAATGACTAATATCAAAACAAAATCCAAGTGAACTTCTAAGTCTCTTCCCAACCTCCCTTCATCTCTGCCAACTACCTCACTTTATCTCTGCTAGGCAGGGAAACCTTGAATAGCCCATAATTGCATAATGCATATGCTATTGATTTTTCCATTCCCAACTAGTCACCTTTGAATACATCTGCCATGGTCTGAAGGTGTCCTTATTGGTGCTGGTTAAGACTCTTCTTTGTAAATGATCATGTAGATTAGGAAAGATGAAGTCTGTCCTCCAGGATACAAAATAGATGGAATTTAGAATGTTTTAAAGTATTTCATAGGGCATCAAGAAGTCTCACCATGTCCTATTTAGAAGGACATTAAAAGATAAAACCCCTGCAAATAAAATCACAATCTCCTTGGTTGCCCCAAAGATAATGGGAGAGGCTTTATTTGAGAAACAACTTGTAACTAACTATGCTACTTCAATAGCTTTTGAGAAAGTGTCTCCCCCTGAATTGGGCTTGGACTGAGGTGTTATCTGGCTCTCATTGTGTAAGATACCCATATAGTAAACCATGTGTCTTCTAATAATCTAAGAGCCAAAACACTCTCTGACTTATATTCTGGAGCCTTTAGGGATCTTGTCCACCAGAAGGATGTATTCTGAGATCAGCAACATGCTGCATAATGTTTCAGATGCATTCTTTATCAAGTAGATCATATCATTTATCTAGTGTCCAGTAAGACTGTGAATTTCTAAGGGAAAGTATAGAAAGAATTCCAAATTGGACATGGTGGTGCATAAATGTAATACCAACACTCTAGGTGATTGAAGCAGGAGGATCACAAGCTCAAGCACAACCTAGGCTTAGAGAGACCCTATCACAAGAACAAAAAATAAAAAAGGGCTAGAGATGTAGCTCAGTGCAAAGGCCCTAGGTTTAATATCCCAATACAAAAAACAAACAAACAAACCTCCAAATGTACATGTCCTCGTCTTCCTAAAATCAAGAATTCCACTATGCTCAAGAATTTCCACAAAGAATTGGGGGTGCTTTTCACTAACTCCAGAGTCAGTCCTGATTTGTAGCCACTAGAAGTAGCCAGGCCTAGAATAAGAGCCTCAAGTTGCTATAGTCCCTCATAAGTATTACCCTAAAATACAACTCTTCTCAAATACCAGAAACCAGAACTGGATCATCATTCTACTGTGATTACAACAAGAACACCACTCCTCTCAAGAGATGCTACTGATGCTCTTGCAATATTGCTTGAGACTCAAGGGGTCAGCCATTAGTGATACTGATATTTTCTCCTGGGATTCACAAATCAATATTTTACCTCTACATTGCTATGGTAACCTCTTCAAGATATGAGCACTACTGCTAAGCTTTGACTAACCTGTCAGACATCCTTTTCTCATGAATTTTTTGTGGGTTCTTGCTCATATTCCCTGTAATCTTGCAATGGCAAGCAGAAACAGTGAAACAACACCCAGGATTTGGAGGCAGATTTATTGACGTCAATGGACGCTGAATGGGATCATTTTCAGAATATCAGGCCCTGATCTCTGGTGGTCTAGGGCTTATATGGGATAAGCAAGCAGTAAGTACAGAGGCAGAATGGCTTGTCAACTGGGGATTGGTTTATACAATGTGCAACATAGTGACCAGCTATGCATTACAGTGACCAGCCCTTTCTAAGAGACAGAAGCAACTGGAACTGGAACAGGTACTATTACCTGAGTAACTAAGAAACTGAAGTATACTGGCTGGGGGGCATTTTCTGTTACAATCTATCTTCCATTGTGATCTTCCTTAATTTGTTCAAATGTACTTCTGGACAATTATTGAATGGTGGAGTGCCCATCTTTTTCCCAAAATGAGCTCATTCCCAGGGTAAATCAGCTTCATTGAATGGTGTAAGCCTAAAGAGGAGTGTCCCCTAGCTCTACCCACCAGAGTCTATTTGAACCTACCATAACACACCTTGTTTCATTTCTTTTGATTTCTAACCCTCTTCATCCGCAAGTGCTTGCTAATAAAAGAGCTGCATATACTCAACCCTTTGTTTAAAAAATTGAGTAAAGTGTATTTCCTTGACAAAACACCATTTCTTGCCATGTTTCCCTATACATGAGATTCCATACATTTTCATCTATAAAATGGCGGTAACAGCCTAACAAAGAGATGAATGATGGCATGCCTGTAATCCCAGCACTCTAGGAGGCTGAGTCAGGAGGATGACAAATTCAAACCTACCCTGGGCAACTTAGCAACTTAGTTGAGATCCTATCTCAAAATAAAAAGTAGAAAATGATAAAGGCCTGGGATATAGCTCAGTATAAAAGCCCTTGGTTCAGTGTCCAGTACACAAAGCACACACACACATACACATACACATGCACACCACAATGGGGTAATTATAATAATACTAGTTCATATAGTTGTTGTGAGGATTAAATAAGTTAAATTTGTTAATGTGGGCCAGTGAGATAGCTCAGTGGCATAACAGCCTGCCTGGCAAGCACAAGGTCCTGAGTTCGACTCCCATAACCCACATAAAGGAAAAAAGAGGGCCAGTGATATCGCTCAGCAGCACAAGTGCTTGCTGGCAAGTACGAGGCCCTAATTAGGGTCAACTCCCAATACCCACATAAAAAATAAATAAATAAATAGATAAATAAATAAAATTTTTAATGTGCACAGAGTTAATTAAAGAAATGTCTAGAATTTCTGGAACAAGTGCTCAGTAAATTTACATGAAATTAATATTCTAGAAAGAAAAGGAGGAAGAACAGAAAAAGAAAAGATAAAAGATTCTGTGGGACATCTTTCATTTATCTTTTTCCTGAGAACAAGTACAATAAAGGTCTGGGTTTATTTCCACAAAAACAATTAGAAATTTCAAATAGACAAAATTTCCTCTCCCCGTGTATATTATATTCTATTTTTGTGTGGGAAGGTGTGATAAGATACATATAAACAAGCTGATCTGTGGATATGTTGTGTGGATTAGAAAATATAGGAAAATGTGGCAAAATGTTAAAAGGATTTGAATCTAGGTGGTAGGTTCATGGGTGTTCATAATACTATTCAACTTTTTTATATGACTGAAAATTTTTATAAACAGTGAGAAAAATGAGAAATTAAGGTATATCTTTAAATCACTGAAAATTTAGGCTAGCATCTATAGTATTATACAATGATAATTAACATTAGAATGACTCTTAGGTGCTACAAAATTCATAAACATTCTTCTTGAATTAACAAAAATTAACATTTAACTTTTAAAATAAAAATAAAATTCATGAAAAAGTCTATTTTAGCATTGTTCGGAATAGCAAAGAATTGGAAACCCGAAGTCTACTGACAGCAGAATAAACAAATAATGGTACATTTATACATTGAAATATTGTGCATTCATTAAGTAAGAATAAGGAGGCATTTTATGTGCTAATATGACAAGGATGCCAAGAGGTATCATTAACTGAAAAAAAAATAATACAAAGGCCAAGTCAAGAATAAAAGAGTGTGTATAGAATACTACTGTTCAAATAAGAAAGAAAAAAATGATATCTATGTGCATAATTTGTGTGCATATAATAGTTCAGGAAAGATATTCTAAACATGTGTAAATGGGAAGAGAACAGAGAGTATGACAGAGAAGTATGGGAGCCCATTCTTTTCAAAGCTTTTTAGTTTTGTCCTATACCAATTGTTATGGTTTGTATCTAGATGTCCCCCCAAAGCCTCATGAAGTCATGGGGGCAGGTTTCTAGAGTTTGCAATTGACTCATGGTCCAATGCTGGGATTATGGATGTGCATGCTACACTCACCCTGGGGCAGGTATCCCACATACAATATAAGGGAGGGAGAGAGTCTGCTCTCTTGCTCCCCCCTTTTTGCTCTTGTTGCTTTTGCATTCTTTCACCTTGAAGTGTTGCCCCTGTGCCATGCCACCATGCTTTGGATCCAGCTGATTATGGACTGAAACCTCTACAAACTGTGAGCTAAATAAACCTTTCCCTCTTTAATTTGGGCATCAGGTATTTGTCTCAACAATGACAGAAAAGTGACTAAGACAGAATTTGGTACCAGAGAAGTGGGGACATTGCTGTGATTATTCCTGACCATGTGGTTCAAGAGCCTTTGGCAATGGCTCGTGGGAATAGTTTGGAAAGGTTCAGAGATATTGTCTGAAAGAGTAGTGCTGGAACACCTTAGAATGTTCCATATGGGAGATTTTGGTCAGAGCTCAGAAGACCAGAAAACCAGTAAAGTCCAGGCTTGAAAGTTTCTGCTGGGAAGAAGGACTGCATTGGTCATTGTTATATGACTAAAGTAACTCCATTTTCTTTTCAGACTCCATTTTGTCTTCACTTAAACCCTAGATGAACTCACTCCTCAATCCTATTAGATATTAAGGCACTAACCTGTAGATGAACTCACTCCTCAGACCCCCTCCCAGTTAACTATATAACCCATAAAAGGAGAAACAAACAGTTTCAGCAAATGATGGTCAGGCTGATCATTGACCACATCCTGTGTGACAAACAGACCAGATGTTTGAGAGGGTCTCGTGATAAATCTAGTGATGTTCCTGTGAAATTCCAGAAAGATGATGTGGTGTAATGTGGTTGCTACTGTTATGGGGGGAACTTGTGGGGAACTTGTTAAGTATAAAAAGCCCTGAAAACCAAGACTTGTCATTGGTGCCTCAGTTGCTTGCTGACCACTGTCTGCTGGCTGAATAAAGGTAGCTTGCTTGTACCCATACTCAGCCCCTGTGAGTGGCTCTTGCAATTTTGCCATAACTGTTGGACTCCAGATGATGTGTGTTATGGCTTGGCAAAAAGTTTGTCTGCATTTTGCTCATGTCCAGAGGCTTTACCTGAGACTAAGATTAAGGGTGGCACACTAATTAAACTAGCAGAAAAAATTTCAAGACTGTTGAATGTTGAGGTGGTGGCATGGCTATTGTGAGGGACTTTTAGCCTGATTTATGATACAAATCAAGAGCAGAGAACTCAGGAGAATGATTTAAAATGCTGTGAGTTTGGCTATAAGGGAAGCTCCAGTAAAGCTGTGGACTACAATGATAGAGCTGAGGAGATTTCGATTGCTGAGAAGGAACAGAATATAAAAGATGGCCTGAGGGCATCAAAAGAAGCAACAAGTCTCCACCATTTGCAGCCTCAAAACTGCAAAAGTGAAAGACTTTGCTTTGAGGAGAAAGCCACAGAGCACCATGCTCCAGAATGGCAGTTGCATAGAGAATTTGTTCCTCAGAATCAGGTTCAGAGTGCTCAGCAATCCAGGCACTCGACCCCTACAGCCAAGAGAGAAGAAAGCCTGGCTACTGCTCCAGCTGGCAGTGAACCTTGGCATCATCCACATGGTGCTGGTTTTAAGTTCATGCAGAATGCAAGAGTTGTGAGGTTAAAAAGGCTTCCACCCAGATCTCAGAAGAGAGGCCCGGCAGGCCAGGCAGTGGGCTCCTAAGAGGGCAATTTGTCAAGCTGTGAGGGTGAAGCCAAAGGTGCAGTGGAGAACCCAGAAGTTTAGAAAAGCCAGAAACGTGGATCATCTGAGGAAACCTGCAAGGAGGGAGCAAAGCCAGCCCAAGAGAGAAGCCATGGGAGCTACCAACCATCAGAAATGCTGTAGGAGTGGAGCTGCCCAAGCCTTTTGGAGCTCACAACTTGCACAGGTTGTGTTGGGTGTTCCACATGGAACTACAGGACTTAATATTTGCCCTGCTGAAGTTTGGGTTTGCTTTGGTCCCAATCCTTTGTATCCCCCTCTTTGTAACTTTTGGGATGGAAATGTTTATCTTGTGCCATTGAATGTTGGAATTGTTTAACTTTTTTTTTCATTTCTACAGGGGCTCACAGCTAAGAGTTTGCCTTACATCTCAGAGGAGACTTGGGACTTGGATTTTTCAGCACTACTGAAGCTGTTAGGACATTGGCAAGCTTTTGGAGATGGACTAAAATTCCTTTTTCATAAAGGGATGTGCATGAGTCTTTGGGGGCCAGGGGCCAAATGTTATGGCTTGTGTCTAGATGTCCCCCAAAGCTTCATGCAGTCATGGGGGCAGGCTTCTAGAGTTTGTGATTGATTCATTGTCCAATGCTGGGATTGTGGGTGTGAATGCTACACCCACCCTGGGGTGGTTAGCCTACATACAAGGGAGGGAAAGAGTCTGCTCTCTCGCTCCTCCATTTTTGTTCTTGTTGCTTTTGCTATCTTCTGCCACCTTGAAGTGTTGCCCCTGTACCATGCCACATTGCTTTGGAGCCAGCTGATTATGGACTGAAACCTCTACAAACTGTGAGCTAAATAAACATTTCCCTCTTTAACTTGGGCATCAGGTATTTTGTCTCAGCAATGAGAGATAAGTAACTAAGACACCAATATATCATCTATTTTTAAAATAAATAAAACAAGCATTTTTAAATGCAAACTTAAAAATAAGCAGTAAAATAAGACAGGTGAATAAAAATATTAGCCTATACTTGAAAAAATTACAAGGTGAACATGAAACTAATGTTGCAATGATCAGGTGGCACCACAAAACTGGCAAAACCCAGCCATTCTTTTTGCAGTAAAGGTGAACATGTTACAACTGTGTTACTCTGCAAGGACATCATGGGAAGAACAATAAAAGTTCTAATGAGACGATAAAACTACCAACATTCTTGTCCTTTTTTCAAGAAATGGAAATGTTTCTTCATACCCAGGTTTCCTCAAGAGCACAAGGAAACTTGAAACTAGTGATCTTATCCTTGCACTTTCTATGTTATACCACAAGCCAGGATTGCCCTTGTACAGAGAACATGGTCTCAAAGAGAAGTTCCAGTACCACCTAGTCCCCTCCATATTGTCAACCTCAAATTCAACATTTTACAGTACATTTCCTGTAACATCCAACTAATTTCTTTTTACTAATCCTCTAAGCTTGTTTATTTAATTACTTATTTTTCCAGATACAATCTCTGATTAAGAAGGAAATAAAGAATAGCTTGAGTTCAAACTCAAATATTTGTTTTAACCCCGTTCTGGTTAAAAGGTTGAGTGCCACAACTCTGTCATATTCAAATTCACTCTGGCAAAGTTATAATCTTGATCCTGTCTACTTGAGGATATTTCTGTCTTTACATGGTTCTGTCTTTCTCCAGCTGTGTAGCAGCAGCCCTGGTGTTGGTCCCCAATAACCATCATCTCCTAGTATTCTTATCCTTTTGCAATCCCCATCCCCTTTAGGGTGGGTGGACTTATTGACTCATTTCTAACAAATAAAATGCAGCAGAAATAATGCGATGTTACTTTAAAGAATATCTTATTAGAAAACTGTAGCCTCCATCTTGGGCACTCTCTCTTGCCCCTCTTAGATCATTTGACCTAGAGGAAGCCAACCACCATTTTACCAGGCTGCCCTGAGGAGAGTGAGCTTGGTAGAAGATGGTTCAGCCCAAATGGAGCTAAGAGCGACCAGCACCTTATGAGACCTTTGGAGGCAGAGGCACCCTACAAAACTGGTCCCAGATTCCTGACCCCAGAAATTATAAAATAATAAATTGTTGTATATTAAGCCTGTAAATCACGGAGTAATTTGCTAGATAGCAATAGATAACTATTGCTGTAGATAATACAAACTACAACTATTAAAACCAT
Organism: Erethizon dorsatum; assembly: GCA_028451465.1. Classification (NCBI taxonomy): domain Eukaryota; kingdom Metazoa; phylum Chordata; class Mammalia; order Rodentia; family Erethizontidae; genus Erethizon; species Erethizon dorsatum. Next base: position 112,656,514 of record CM051823.1, read on the forward strand.
AATTTTAAATGGATGGATGCAATAGCTAAAATACGTTAAAACCTTCTTGTCCAAGGAACTGAAACAGTAAAGAATAGGTGTCTAATAATATTGATTGATTCCATGACAAATGATTAGAAACCCCATTTCAACAATTCCACAATCAGTAAGATGACAATTGAATTTCACATTAATAATTGGAATGACTCATCAAAAAAAAAAAGAAATATTGTTTAGCATAGTAAATTTTGTATATTTGTATATTTGGTCTGAAAAACCCTTTTATGATATGACTGCATTAAGAGTTTCTTCATTTGCTTAATTAGAATCATCAGTCCCCAGTTCTGTCCATTAGTAAACAGCTTTCTTAACTTGAAATTCAATTTGTAAGTCTAAATTTTATTTTAGTTATAATTTCTTCTGAATCAATGCCTGAAATACCATTTGCTTTAAAGAACAAGAGTGCCCTCTTGTGACAGACTAGGCATTCAAATCCATGGGTAAATACTTTTCAGTTGCATGTGAAATAATTTGAACCAAATCATTTCACAAACAAAATGCCCTGTATTAGTAGATGAATTTGTATCAGTATTTGTACTAAGGGAAAGACAAGTACCTGAAAAACTTGGTTAATATTAATAGACAATATGTATAATTCACACTCAAGTGTTTTTCATTTGTATTGGTAGTTTAAACAAAAGTTTAATTAAAATGGAGACTCTCAACAGATGGCCTCTTAATGCTCTGGCAAAGGCTCTCCATTCCTGCTTTGGAAAAGAGAGACTCCAAGAATAAATGGAAGTTTTAGAACCAAACAAGAGCCTGAGGTATGTGTCCACTCCCTAGCACCCACCAGGTGAGATTTCTGCTTTCCAAGACTCAAATTTTGATCTCAAACTACTTAAATCAATTATATTTGTATTACAAATATAAAAATTAAATTATTTTAAATTATATATAAATTAATTATACCTTTAAAATAACATAATAAAAGCTTTCAACCACCAGGCATGGTGACACACAACTGTAGTCCCAGCATTCCCAAAGCTGAGGCAGAAAGATCACCACAAGTTGGAGTTCGAGGGCAGCCTGGGCTACATAGTGAGTTCCAGGCCAGCCTGAATTACATAGGGAAACCTTGTTTAAAAAAAAAAAAGTACCTCTTACCCAATTTTAAAAGATTTGTAAAATATTCATTTATGCAATTTAATCCTTTGAATAATTTTCTTTTTTTTTTTTTTAGTATAACAAAATAGCTTACTTGGGGAGAAAGGATGGAAAGAAAGAAGATAGACAGCTACTGTGAGGTGGTAGGGGGCTTCAGAGCTGAAGGACCCTTGAATAATTTTCTACTTTAACCAACATTTTGATTCATGGACCCCGAAGGATCTTTTTCTCCAAAATGTTTATATTTTTATATAGTTAGATAAAAATTTTTATGGAAGGTGTATATGGCCAGATTCTAAAACCATTTTGGTCTGAAATACAGGAAGTCTGCATTTGGTTAAAAGTCAAACAGTAATACCTGGCATTAACATCTGGAAATATTTGTATGCACTTTTGACCCCTAAAAGGACACTGTTTTTATACAACTGACCTCAATATTTGGTGTAAAATGTTTATACAGACAACAACTGTCTGGAATCCGCACTAAAGGAGGGCATTCCACAATAATTTTAAATAAATCCAAAGGACTTATCTGCAAGACTTTTTTTTTTTTGGTACCAGGAATTGAACACAGGACGTTGTGCTTGCCAGGCAGGCACTGTGCCACTAAGCTATATCCCTGGCCCTTATCTGCAGGTCTGAGCCTATTTTTTCACAGTAATGAAACCAGCAATAACATCAGATGAGAAGGCTTTCTGGCTCATTTTCAATTTACTTTTTAATTATCCATGAACAATTATAAATATATTGAGCCAAAATGAATGTAAATAGACAATGTTTCTCTGAATTATAACATTTATTTTAAAATTTGGAGCACCTACAATGTGCTCTTTTTGTTTTTCCCTTGAATTTACACAGAAGCCTATCAGTAACAGCCACATCAATGAGCTGATTTTCACATATAATCATCTTTCTGTGACTCCATGAAGTATGTAACTCCTAAGATACCAAAATACTGTACATGTATTCACTGGTCATGGTGTTCATGCCTCTAATCCCAGCACTGGGGAGGCTGAGGCAGGAAGATTGCCTCAAGTTCGAGGCCAACCTGAGCTACATAGTGAGTTCAAGTCCAGCCTGAACTACATAGTGAGACCTTGTCTCAAACAAAACAAAACAAAAACAAACAAATAGAAGATAAAATACATTTATTCATGCATCACTTAATCAATAATTATTTAGCATCTACTATATGTCAGGCTCTGTTCTTAGCCAAAACAGATAAAAATTCCTGGCCTTGTAGAGCCAGGAGAAGGGGAGGACAGGAGGAGGAAGAAAGAAGAAGGAAAAGGAGAAGAGGAAGGGGAGCTGGAAGAAGGAGGAGGAGATGATGTATGAAGAGGGTTGGACCATAGCTGTGTTTTTAAATAGGGTAGCCTGGGTAAACCAGTCCAAGAAGGTAATATTTAGGTCAGGATCTGTGATAGTTAACTTGTTGTATCAACTTGAGTTAAGAAACACCCAACTAAATTGGATCAGCATACTGTAGTTCTGACTGTGGTTGAGGGGCTTTACTAAAGACAGAAGACCCACCCTAGGGTGGCTTGTCACCTGAATGGTATAAAGGGGAAACAAAGAAGGAAGGCTTGCTTCTGTTTCTTCAGAGCAGCGCCAGTCTTCAACTTCACTTTGGACATCATCTCCTGGCTTCTAGTGCAGACCCTTCAGCATAACATTGCATACCCTTTGGTCTCCTGATATGGATTTGCACAGGACATTACACTGAGCCCTAGGCCTTTGACTGGATCCTTTGGATCTCTAGTGCGCAGGGAGACTTTTGCACTCTTTCACACCTGACTCTGTGGGTGGCCATTATAAGCCACTTTGTAAATTTTTATATATTTGTATATCTTTCACTAAATCTGTGTCTCTAGTAGCAATGACTGATACAGGATCTATAGGAGGAAAATGATACAGGAAAAAATACGGGGAAGGAGTAATCCATGCCAAGCAGGAACACAGCATTGACAAGTCCTAAACGTGAAGTGGTTTCACTTATTAGTAAAATAATAATATATTTTACAAATGAAGCCTGGCAGCTTGTAGCATGAGCTACAGAAATAACACTGCAAGTATTTAAGATGTAATATTGCTCCCTTCTGCATTTTGTTTTACAATATATACATATCTACCATAGAGTCATTAAACATTGTGGTTTTTTTTCTATTAATTATGACAGCATACACTAGCAAAAAGGGCAGTGGACTCCACATATGAAACACCAGCTACAATTTCCACTTGAGCCTAAATATCACATTAGCGGTAACAATAAGCTAACATGAAAATACTGAAATACAGGAGGAGGCTAAATAAAAATATCTGTCCATTTTCATCTAAGTCATGTTTTTTTTTCAAAAATGAGTAGTTATAGTTTATCTAGTTTAAATTCATCTAGTGACAAATAAATAATCTTTAAACCTCACTTACTGAGGGGGTTTTCTGTCCAGGATTTACTTTTTGCAAAGCAGTACCATAGATTTACCAAGGTACAACTAGTAAAACTCTAAATGAATGGATGAAACATATGACAAATTCATTAAAAATACAGTAAGCTCATATCAAGAGACCAGGGCTTAAGCAAGCCCTTTGGAAAACACTTCTGTTGGTTTGTGAAGACTCAGCTTCACTACCAATTCCTTAGATAACTTACATAACTTACACTTGCCTTGTCTGCATCCATTTTCCCATTTAAGCAAAAAGGAAATAATAAATGCCTTACACAGTATACAATATTACTGTTATATAACACGTTAAAAGACTTTGAAAAATATAAGGCATTATATGTCATTATTACTAAATATTTATTATCTTTTATAATTAAAGCAATATGATAAATATTTATTAAGAGATCAAAATAAAACAAAACAAAAATGAGTAAAACCTAGAAATAACCCACGCAGTAACATTTATGATTGGCTAATACCAGGCATGATGGAGCACACCTATAGTCCAAGCACTGGGGAGGAGGAGGAGGCAGAAGAATCACTATGAGTCTGAGGCCAGCCTGAGCTGTATAGTGAGTTCAAGTCCACCCTGAATTACATACTGAGATCCTGTCTCAAACAAACAAAGATTGGATGAACAACATGTGTTTTACAGAAATAACTGCAAATACTAACATCGCCATAAATAAAGCTAAGTACTTAATAAAGATTACAGCTGAAATAAGCTATTAGTGCTGAGTTTGTGAAGATTACCTAATGATGATGCAGAAGTTTGCTAGGAACATCCATTGAAATAAAATGGGTGGCCAGGAGTGGTGTTGCACACCTGTAATCCCAGCACTCAGGAGGCTGAGGCAGGAGGATCGCCATGAGTTCAAGGCCAGCCTGGGCTACATAGTGAGTTCAAGGCCAACCTGAACTACACAGCAAGATTCTGTTTCAAAAAATAAATACATGAATAAATAAATAAATAAATAAAATGTGTCTGTGACAAAAAGATGAGAGCCCCTAGACAGATGAGTTTAACGTTTGCAAAAGAATATGGAGGACAGAATATAGCTGTCTTCCCTCACCTTAGGACCCCACTCTAACTAATGCCAGCAAAACTTGGGGTAATATAAACAATGACAGAGTTATTAGGCTCTTGGGGATTCTTTTTGGACAAGTGAGTGCCCCTTGTCATGGGAATCAAAAAATGTTCTTAACAACCTTGGTACATAGATTCCAGAATACCACTGCATCCTTATTGCAGAGAATAAGCCTGTTTCCTTCTGGTCAGATTATTAATATGAATTTTAATCTTCAGGTTACCTATCTAGATATACATAAATTGTATTTTTTTCAAGTAATTTTCTCTAGCAAATTTGATGGGTTTACTTATGAAATTGGTAGACAATGGTATTAGGGATCAATGAGTTAGCCTGCCAACTAAAACACTTGAAATAATCAGTATTTCATAATTTTATGCTGAAGGAGCCTTGACCACATTTTATTTAGTTTGACAAAGTAGCTATAGGACCATAAATCACTAGTTGCTATAGTATTATTTCAGGATTCCAGGTTGTGTTTGATCATTGAATTGGAAGAGGAAGATCAGACAGAATTACTCAAAAGAATATTTTTCTATATTGTAAAAGTATTAATCTTTTGAAAATTCTCCTGGAATACTTGGGTAAACTGAAGAGAGACTAAAATAATTTTTAGTTGTAATTTCCCAATAATATATAGTAAGGTCAACAGGTAGATCATGACACAGACTTGTCTTTACTTTCATCCATTCTATAAAAGCCAAGCCTATGCCCTTCTCCTGGGGCTGGAAGACTTGAGTAAGACACAGCTCATTGGCCTGCTCATTGTCCAGTCTTCTTTTTGGACTCCACCCATCTGGCTATGCTCTTTTCTTCCAGATGTCTCTTTTGGCTTCAGCTCATTATATCTTTTGGACAACACGTATTTATCCCTTGCTTTTCAAAATCAGGTACCATTGCAAAAGAACATTTTTTCCAAACTTGGTCTGGGACAGATCTTTCTGCTTGATGTAATTGATACCTATTTCTGGGAATAAATGAGCATTCCTGATAAAATACTTATGCAATCTTCAGAAAAACTTCAATAGAAGTAAGATTTATTCTAGGAAAATCAGGTTGGGAAAAAGGTGCTATGAATCCAACCAGAAGTTACTGGTGATGAGCACAGTTCCTATGAAGGGTTAAAGCAGAAGTCAAACTGGAATGGGCTGAGGAATGAAGAAGGAATTGGAGACAAAGCTTGGCTGAAAAACATGGGAGAAATAGCGTGGCAGCTTGTTTTCAAGGATGATGGACCCTTAATTATATGTAGAAAGAAAGGAAAATTATAACTAGATGTTGGCTTTTTGTTTCTGAATTAAAAACTAACTTTAAAAAAGTAAAAAAATAATAACTTTTGCTTCTCGTTACAAATGAGATGATGTGCTCTGATTTGGTTTCACTCTTTAGAATATAAATTTAAGGATTCCTAAGCATTAGGAATTTAAAGATGGAGAAAAGCTTATTTTCATTACCTAGCATCAGAAAGGCAGTAAATATAGGGCAGGGTCTCCTAAATTCTTCTGCTCACTACACTTAACTCAGGATCTTAGTAAAAATAAAAAATTCCAGAGGTCTGTGTCGAGTCCACTAACCAAGAATTTTTTAGAAAAGGGCCTGGTAATCTGAATATTTAGTAAGTATCTTATGAGCTAGCAAGGTTGGGAAAAATGGTACAATGTCTACATACAAAGCACAGGTTCAAAATCAAAGAGAACTAAGTTCAAACCCTTCTCCATCTCTGTATAGCCTTGTATGAATTAATCTGTTTCTCTCAGTGATTATCGTATGGGCAAGATGAGAAAATATATATAATATGCTATTATGGTTTATGCTAGATGTTCCCCCAAAGCCTCATGCAGTCAAGGGCTTTTTCAGAGGTGGCTGAATCTAGAGTGTGTGATGCTGGGATTAAGGGTGTGTGATTAGTAAATTAAGTCCACTGATTGGTTTGGCATAGTTCTGGCTAGGATTGAGAGGGGGAGTGCTAAACCCACCTTATGGTGTGTAGCCTACATACAATATAAGGGACAGAAAGAGTCTTGTCTCCCCCTTGCTCTCTTGCTTTTACTGTCTTCTGCCGCCATGAACTGTTGTCCCTCTGCCATGTGCCACCCTGTCTTGGAGCCAGCCAGTCATGGACTGAAACCTCTACAAACTGTGAGCTAAATAAACCTTTCCCCCTTTAACTTTGGGTGTTGGGTATTTTGTCTCAGCAATGAGAAAAGTAACTAAAACGTACGCCTTGTGTATAAATGCTCAAGTTATATTTAGTGCTTTATTTTTTTAAAAAAGACCTAAACCCAAGTGTGGTGGTACACACCTGTAATCCTGAAACAGGAGGATTGCTGTGAGTTCAAGGCCAGCCTGGGCTACAAAGTGAGTTCAAGGCCAGCCTGAACTACATAGTGAAACCTTGTCTTAAACAAACAAAAAAAAACTAATTTAAAAGGACCTACGTAGGAAACTTCACTCCCTACATATAGTTCACTACCAGTAAAAACTCCAACCAGAATTTCCAACCAGAATTGTTTTTTCATATAGCTAGTCTCAAGACTACATAATTATACTCTTTCTCTATCAAATGGTCCTACTGGGAGTGAATATTTGAATAAGCCTATGAGGGACCACTTCTCATTGCAGCAACATTGATATAAAATTTTAACATTGCTCATAACATATTTTTTTTTGATACTGGGAATTGAAATCAGGACCTCATGCTTGCCAGGCAGGCGCTGTGCCTCTGAGCTATATCCCTGGCCCTCATAACACAATTTTTATAAGATTTATCATAACCCTTTGAGTCTGTTAACTTTTTCCAACCCCTGGGCTTTGTTCACTTCCTATCACTTATGTTTTTACTATAATGCCATTCCATATAATTCTAATGTTGCCACAAAGTGCTGTCCCAACAGCTAACCCAGCTGGAAAGACAGAAATGCTCACTTAGGCTATTATTAGAAGAGAGCAGTATTTAAGGAAGTACTTCATTGTCATCTCAGGAATGGGAACTCAAGACCAGGGACTATTACTTTTAAGGACATTAAAACAAAATAAAAAGATCACAGGGATACAGATACCAGACACCAATATAAGCCAGGGAGAGAATAGAAATGTAGGAAGGATTTTTCTGAAAGGCTAAAGTATCATATCAATCGCGCATCACTCAAAGCCCTAATAGAGAACAAAGTGGAGTACACAAAAGTGAGAATAAAAGATCAGAGTTGAACAAGCAGAGTTAATTGGATCAATGGAATATCTTTGGCCTGGAGCCATGTTACTGAATTTAGAGGGACCTCCCCAGGAACACTGAACAAAGAACTATACAGCTTGAGGGTGTCTATGCCAGTAATTGACCTGGATTTTGGCTTTGGGTTTCCTGCTACTCTTTTGTTTATTTCTGTAGTTAAAGTGTGTACATTCCTTTGTTCTTACTTAATAAAGAGAAATTAACTTGGTCACTTTACCATATTCAGCTTCATTTTGAACAGTCTTTGATCTAATGAACTCAGTCTTGTATTAAAGTTACAGAGGTAAGAGCTGGGCATGGTGCCACATGCCTGTAATCCCAGAACTCTTATGATGCTGAGGCAGGAAGACCATAATTTCAAGTCCAGCCTAGGCTAATTAGCAACTTCGCAAGACCCTGTCTTAAAATTAAAAAATTAAAAAAGGACTGTAGATGTAGTTCAAAGTGAAGGCCCTGAATTCTATACACAGCACTACAAAAAAGAAAAAGAAAAAGAAAAAGAAAAGAAAGAAAGAAAGAAAGAAAGAAAGAAAGAAAGAAAGAAAGAAAGAAAGAGAAAGAAAGAAAGAAAGAAAGAAAGAAAGAAAGAAAGAAAGAAAGAAAGAGGTAAGGCTTGCCATAATATCTTAATTATGGACTTAGATGGCAGCATGGCAGAGGAACATAACCAGGTAAAGAAGTATCTGAAGCACTGTAGAAAAGAAAATTGAAATAAAGGCCTAAAAGGGTAGAAAAGGCAACTTCCAGATTACTCCAATATAACCATCCTAGAATCTCTAGAGGTGAGGTAGGGAGCTAGGTAAGAAAAACATAAGGTGAGTGAGACTGTGGTAGACAAAAGAGAGCCAAACAAACAGATACTCATATAGCTCTCCAACAACTCAAGCGTTGGAATCATTGTTAAATACTTGGAGCAGGGATACCTCCCTCTGCCCAGAATGGCCTTTCCTCTGCCTATTGACAGGACTTAACCTCTCATTTCCTTTGGCCCTTAATAAAATGTGTCCCTCACAGCCAAGACTTCTCTGGTCACCACATCTAAAATGTCAACACCTTCACACACACATACACAAACATACACACACACGCCCTATCCCCTTTTCCAACTTTCTTGCTTTTCTTCTTAATTCTTCTCAAAACCTAACATCAGGGCCGGTGATATAGCTCAGCAGCATAAGTGCCTGCCTGGCAAGTGTGAGGTCCTGAGTTTGACTCCCGGTACCTGCATATAAAAAAAAAATCTATCATTTATTTTATTTGCTTGTCTTGTTTAGTCTTGCCCAGTAAAATGTAAATTTCATGACAGGGACTTTTTATTTGCTCATTGTGGTGTTCTTAACACCTACAACAGTGTTAAACACAGATTGCTAGTCGGTACTCAATAAATACTTGTTAAATAAATGATAAGGAGTTTGTAAGTGAATTATGGAAATAACTCATTAAAAACAATTAAAATTAGCCAGGCATGGTGGTGCATGCCTATAATCCCATCACTCTCAGAGGCTGAGGCAGGAGAATCACAAATTTGAGCCTAGTCAGTGCAATTCAGCAACTTAAGGAGACACATTCTAAAAATTTTTTTTTTAATTTAAAAAAGGCTAAGGATGTAACTGGATGTAACTTAATGTGAAAACCCTGAGTTCAATCCCCAGTACTGAAAAAAATCTAAACAGATGGGGGCCAGCATGGATAAAAGAATTTGCACTTTATACTATTTCACTTTTTTATTTATGAAACATGTGAACAAATCAGCTTTTAAAAAAATAAAAATGACTGGGCATATGACTTGTAATGGTCAGGCACACACCTGTGATCCCAGCACTATGGGAGGCTGAGGCAGAAGGATCTCAAGTTCAAGTCCAGTGTGGACAGCTCAGTGACTTAGCAAGACCCTGTCTCAAAATAAAAAATTTAAAAAAGAGCTTGGTATTTAGCTTAGTACGAAGGCCCTGCATTCAATTCCCACACCACTAAATATACATAATCTGACCTCTGGAACTCAAGACTATTATCCCCAGAACATTTGAGTCCTCCCTCAAACCTGGTCATTTTCCACATTTCTCTAACACAGTAAATACCACTCCCATCTACCTTGTTGCTCAAGCTCAAAATCTGAGTTTTTTCTTTTTCTTGCTCCTGCCCCCACAAATTCTGAGCAAGTTCTGCTGTTTCTATCATCACAATGGAGCCCAATACATTCATTTCTTATCATCTCTAGTATTATTACTGAAGCCCAGCCATCATCATCTCTAACTTGTAGGACTGCAACAGCCTAGGAAGTGTTACTCAAAGTGAGACCACAGACAATCTTTCTAATCCTCATGAAAAGCAACTATTTTACTAAGCACCCTAATTAATTCAACTAACAAATTTTTCACAGCAAGACTTTATTGATTAAAGAAGGAATGAATTACTTTGTATTCTGGAGCAAGTTCTGTATCTCTTTTCAGACCAGCACTTTGAGTAGCTCTATTGCCTATCTCACACACACACACACACACAAACACACACACACACACACTTTATATAGTAGACAATTTTTCCAAGGTTGCACAGCTAATAAGTTACAGAGCCTTCATTGAAAACCAGCAGTCTAACTCTGGAGGTCATACTCTTACTTACTGAACTACACTACAGATGACACATAAATTGGATTGTCAATTCAGCTAAACAAACATTTATTGAGCAACTACTATGTATTGAACATTACCTGGAAGATACTAAATACACAGAGACAAATAGGAGATAATTCTGCCTCCAAAAAGCTCTTGGACTTTCTAGGAAATTCCAATGCAAATAAACAAATTAAAATATTATATGTTCAAATAATGCAAAAAAAAGTTCAAATTTTAGAAGCACTGCAGTGGAGGAAATGATTCTGTATGGGGAAAGTTTCCCAGGGAAGTTAACTTCAGGTCTGGATTTGTGGGCAAGATTTGACATTCCCCATGCAGGTAAAAGAGAGAAGAGGGTTTCAGACAGAAAGCACGATATGTGCAATCAGTGTAGTTAATAGGAGGATGAGCTAAATTATGTAATCTGATAGTGTCAGAGATAAAGTGAGAGGTAGGAGACAGAAAAGAAGATATATTGGCATTGTGCTTCCCCTGGGTATTCTTCACATTTTGCAATTACCCAATCTTCATATAATTTCTCTTTCATTTGGGCAGATGGCATGCATTAACCCACCTAGGGCTACAACAAATTTCCTTCACTGGCTGATAGGATTCAACTAATCTCCTTATTGCCTGACTAGATTATGAATTTCTTTTTATATTTTTGTGAGTGGCTTCTATTTAACTGACATATATGAACAGGTAATTGATATTCAGTCAGATAGGGCAATCTTTAATGAACCTAGCACTGTGGAAGCAGAAACGAAGGTGCATCTTGCTCCATTCAAGTAAGAAGTAATCAAACTGAGTTATTCCAAGCAAAGGAAATAGCACCGGACCGGTGAGATGGCTCAGCAGTGTACGCGCCTGCCTGGCTAGCTCGAGGGCCCAAGTTCGACTCCCAGAACCCATATACGAAAATCGGGCTGGTGATATTGCTCAGCGGCAGGGGCGCCTGCTGGCGCGTGAGGTCCTGAGGTCGACTCCCGGTACCCACAAAAAAAAAAAAAAGAAAAAAAAAGAAATAGCACCTACAAAAGTACAGAGGCATAAAGCACAACTTATATGAGAAAGAGGAGCTAATTTAGCTAAAATATAAAATGTACCTAAGGAAATGGTGAGAGGTGGGTCTGTCCAGAAAAATAAAATATGTAAAAAGGGGCGGTATGAGCTCCACACCAAGGAGTTTGGATCTCATCTGTTAAGTATTTGGGAGTCACTGGTAAGTTTCATGAAGCAGAGTAACAAGATTAGAGCTTCATTTTAGAAATTCTCTTTGGCACTACTGTAGAGGGTGATTGAAGGCAGAGAGATCAGTCAAAAGACAACTAAACAAAGACAAATTGAAGGACAATTTGGCAACATCAGTTGGCACTAAAAATCCACATACCTTTTGACTTAGCAATTGCACTTGGAAAATTTATCCTATAAATGCACTTGCAGATGTATAAAAGATTAATGCAAGATTATATAAAGAGCTGTGTATGGTGGTCCATGCCTGTGATCCCAGCACTCAGGCAGTTGGGTCAGGAGGATCACCATGAGTTCGAGGCCAGCCTCAGCTACCTAGTGAGTTCAAGACCAGTCTAGACTACACAGCGAGACCCTGTCTCAAAAAAAAAAATTATCCTAAGTACCTAAATGGTCATCAATAGCACATTCATAAAATGGGACATATTAAAGCTATTTTCTTAAAAACCTAACAAAAAGGGTCAGTGAGATAGCTCAGCGGCATAAGTGCCTGCCTGGCAAGTGCAAGGTCCTGAGTTCAACTCCTGGTACCCACATACAAAGGAAAAAAGGGCCGGTGATATCTCTCAGTGGCACAAGCGCATGCTCGCAAGCATGAGGTCCTGAGTTCGACCCCCAGTACCCACAAAAAAAAAAAACTAACAAAAATGATCTTGTTAGTTTTTCTTTTTTTTTGTGGGTACTGGGGGTCGAACTCAGGACCTCACACAAAAATGATCTTGTGGGCCGGTGAGATGGCTCAGCGGCTTAAGCGCCTGCCCGGCAAGCGCGAGGGCCCGAGTTCGACTCCCAGATCCCACATACGAAAAAGGGGCCAGTGATATCGCTCAGCGGCACGGGCGCCTGCTGGCACACGAGGTCCTGAGGTCGACCCCCTGGTACCCACAAAAAAAAAAAAAAATGATCTTGTATACTAATATAAAATAATCACCAAAGTTATTCCTAAAGTAAAGAAAAACAAATTTCATATTATTATTTACATGAAAAAGACAAAGTATTTAATGCTTGGCATATCCATGCAGTATATGAAACAGTAACATAGCATGAATATTTCTAGAAGAAAACACTAGAAATTAATAACATTAATCATCTGCAGGGAGGTAAATAGGAGAGATGAGAGTCAGAAGTCAAAACACAAAATTCACAGGAGCTTTTGAATTTGGAAAAATGTGAGCATACTACTTATTTCTGAATGAATTAATTAAATGTATATTTGAATAATCTGCCTCACCATTCCAAGTTTACCACAGGGAATTGTCTTAGTTTCCTAGCCACTGAGACACAATTCCACACCCACAAAGTAAAGGAGGAGAGAAATTGAGAAGAAAGAGCAGTCAGATCAAAAACTGCATGTTAGTTTCTTGTGTGGGCCTCCACTACTTCAGTGACAGCCATGATGTTGGATACTGCAAGAACCAAGAACCAAATGGTTCCTAAGCATTTAATCCTTAGTAGTCTAAAGTTATCCACCAAGATCCTGAGGGCTTTTTTATAGTCCATATTGGACTATAATAATGTACAATAATGTACATAATAATGTACAACACTCCTGCCTGCAGCAAATTCTGTACCAAAAGTCCTTTTCTCCATCTGGTATGCAGTACTGCTTTGCTGAATAACCTGCTAAGTGCTGAGTAATTTAAGTGATAGCTAAGTGTGAACTTGTCCCACTGTTCTGGTTTAAATCATTTTTTATGAAAGAGTATAACCCCTTGGTGGAAGTGGCCAAAATGTCGATATTAAAATGCGTTCAGCAGTGGGAGCTATGATCATCCACTGTTCAAATGGCCAAAGGGCCCTATTCAACAGCCATGGTTACTGTGTTTATCTCAAAAATCTTGAACGTTATTAGTTTATCCTTACCATTGCTTTGGGGACACGGAGACCTTGGTTTTATCTGTACTCATTTTGTTGAAAGGAGTAAGATTGGGGTACATATGAGAGGAATTATCCTCCTTGTCTGGCTCATGATATTCACAGTCAGAATTCAGAATTGTCTTCTTCATTGTCTTGGTCAGAAAATAGAGAAGACACAGTCCCTGTGTTCAGGGACTTGGAGGACTATCATATAGGATTCTAAATATTTTTAATTTTGTGAGTTCCCCCTTGGGGGTGTGCTACTGATCAAACCCAGGCCCTCAAGCATGATAGGCAACCATTTACCACTGACCCACACCCCAGCCTAAGTCCTTCTTGTTTGTTTGCTTGTGTGTTTGTCTTACTGGCTTAGATTAAGGCCTTAAATTTCTAATTTGGAGGGGCCTCTCTTTGTCATATAGCATTGGTTAAGGTCTTCTGTAGGGATCCCATCAACTTCCATTTTGTCTACTGTTTCAACAACCAAAGCCTTATTGTTCTGAGTTAGCCCCATTCTCTCTTTTTCTTCTTCTGTGGGTCAGCCCTGGGATCCCCCTTTTTGTTTTCTAGTTGTTGATTTTCAGTGTTGGATGTCCACTCAGACTGTGTTATGGCTTATAGCTAGTTGTCCCCCCAAAGCCTCATGTGGTCATAGGTGGGGAGTTTCCAAGGTGGCTGGATTAGATTTTGTGCATGTGGATTAAAGGTGTGATACTGGGATTAAGGATGTGGATAATGGAAACCCCATCCTGGGTATGAGTGGCACAATCAGTAAGTTTGTAGCCTGGATGGAATACACATGGGCAGAAAGAAGGCAGGGTTGTTGCTGCTGCTTGCTGCTGCTTGCTACTTTACTGCCTCCTGTCTATTTTGCTATGAACTATTTCTCCTCTGTGATGCACTTTTGCCATGTCACCCTGCATTGCAGCCAGCTGACTATGGACTGAAACCTCTACAAACCGTGAGCTGAAATAAATCTTTCCTCCTTTAACTTGCGGGTGTCAGGTATTTTGTCTCAGCAAAAAGAAAAGTAAGACAGCCCATTACTGTGTTCTGGGGCAGTGTAGACTCTTTCCAGGTTCTTGGTGCCCTGAACAAAGAATTAGGCAAGATACACAAAAAAGGTAGCAAGGTTTTACATTTATTAAAGATAGTAAAAGAAGTACACTCTGCAAAGTGAGAGTAGGCCACTGAGCAATTTCACAGTGACTATGAGGTTGATGGCAGAGGTCTTTCGTATCCCTTATTCTTCAGGCTGAGGTCAGATTCAGGCCATCCTATGAAAAACCTGCTTGATTTTGCACCAGAAGAACTAAAGATAGCACTTGCTTATTGGTGCCAGGTACAGAGTTTGGGAACTGTTTTCTGTGCATGTGTCCTGACCTCTGTGATTGACAGGTCACGCCTACTTGCTCAGCTGGCTGACCATGCTCTAATCTCCTGGGTCAAGCCTACATTGTTGGAAATTATTAAAAAGAGTTTCTTTTTAACCTAAAGCACCACATTTCAGTAAAGCTTCTCCACTGCTTACTCCATGGTCATTACTGGGGACAACTCTGTCCTCCATATCCCCGGGAGCAGGGTCATGCAGACAGGTCTATATAGCTTTTACCTAAATAAAAGTTATGGTTTCATGAATGATTTTCCAGGGAGTCTTAGTCTTTGAGAAGTCCCTCATATTTGGGGATACCATTTCCATTCTCTGCCATTTGATCAAGAGAAATCACAAGCTCATCTCTGTCTCTGTCCTCTCTCTCTCTGTTCTGTTGGATTTTGTGAGGTTGTGAAATATTTGGTTTTAGTCCACATGTCCTGATATACAGCTCCAAACATCCTTGGAATCTCTGAAGTGATACTAGTTTTTTGCTAGTAAATTGACTGATAGCTATCAGTATCTACATACCTTCAGATGGGGAGGAGAGAGGGACTAAATATTAAGTCGATAACCAACCAATGGCCTATGTAATGCAGCCTTCATAGCAACTCAAGAACAGAGTTGAGAGAGCTTCTGGATAGCTAAATATGTGGCTATTCCTGGTATGTGGTTTATCAGAGGAACTCAGAAGTTCCATGCCCTTCTCCCCACACCTCAATCTACACATTGTCTTCATCTGTATCCTTTAAAATGAAGTAGTATAGCTGGGCATGGTAATGCATACCTACAATCCCAGCACTCAGAAGGCTGAGGCAGGAGGTAGAGAGTCCAAGGCCAGTCTGGTCTAGATAGCAGTTTCAAGGCCAACTTGACTACATAACAAGATTCTGCCTCAAAAATAAATAAATAAATAAATAAATAAATAAATAACCTAAAATGGTAAATGTGGTGCCCTGAGTTCTGTGAGCCATTTCAGCAAATTAATCATACCTCAAGAAGGGGTTGTGGGAACCTTGATTTTATAGCTGGGCAGTCAGAAGCACAGTTTAAAAAACTGGGGCTTATGACTGGCACCTACAGGGAAAAGGGGGACAGTCTTAGG
Source organism: Erethizon dorsatum (assembly GCA_028451465.1). NCBI lineage: Eukaryota > Metazoa > Chordata > Mammalia > Rodentia > Erethizontidae > Erethizon > Erethizon dorsatum. The sequence goes on from CM051823.1 coordinate 112,672,621, forward strand.
AACTAAGCCCTCAACCTGTGGGATCTGACACTGTCTGAAGGTAGATTAGATTAGAAGACATCCAGCTGGTGTCTGCCTCAGAACTGACTGCTTGCTGATGGGGAGAAATCTTCACATCTTGTAAGGTTCCAAGAAGTCCTCTGTGTTGATTATGGCATGTGACTAGAGGAAATAACAGTTTTTGTTTTTCCAACAGATATGCTTTTTAAAAATGTGTTGTAGGGCCGGTGAGATGGCTCAGCGGCGTAAGCGCCTGCCTGGCAAGCGTGAAGGCCTGAGTTCAACTCCCAGAACCCACATACGAGAAAAGGGCCAGTGATATCACTCAGCGGCACAGGCACCTGCGGACGCGCGAGGTCCTGAGGTCGACCCCTGGTACCCACAAAAAAAAAAAAGTGTTGTAGCAGGAAATTTGTGGTTAGTTTCCCTAGACTGCATCTCTCAGCCTGAGATATTTGAGTCTGCAGTACCCGACACCACGTCAAACAGGCAACAACCTAAGCCACATGGGACTTCCCTGGCCTCTGCCCATTGCTATCTTTCAGTTTTTATATTTCATTCTCAGAGAAGGACCACATTTCAATAGTTTCATTTTTATCATCACTATCATGCATAATTTTGTGAGGAATGAAAACCAGTCTTAGTTGGGTCTTGTAAACTGGGATCAGACCAGTTAAATCTTCCTGTACAGGGGACCTTTGATATCTCTTCAGGGATTGTCTGTGACCTCTGGGACACAGTGGGAGTGGAGTTAGCAGATAGTATGGGAATATCAAAGTAGTCTAGGAGTCAGTATATTGTTTTCCTATAATTTTAGAGTCTAACTCTTGCTTTTCTACTGTCATCTATTGCACCAGTTTAGCCTTGCCAACAAGGAGATCATCAACATCCCATTTACCCCTGTGCAACCAGAGAGAGGCCAGCACCTCTCAGCCCATCACCCTCTCAGGAAGCTAGCACCACCCTCAGATGGATGGATAATGGACACTATATCTCTATCATGCCATGGTAACCCTGCTTGCTGTGCAAAACTGTTGAGCAAGTGCCACACATTGCTTACTACTAGAAGCAACAGACCCAATGTTTTACCCACTGCATGCTTTGCAGGTGTCAGCATCACCAAGACAGAGATGACTCACACAGGCTGGGGATAGAACAATGCTTTCCTCACACATAGAGAGAGAGAAAGATCAGCTTCAATAGCATTGGTTACCGATGGCCAACAAATCTTTCCCTGCAGCAGATGCAGGGTGATGGTCTGTTTGTACCCTTCCTGGAATGTGGTCAAAGGAATACCTTTTCCTTCCCACCAAGAGCAGATTATAGCAGTGGGCTTGACAAGGTGGTTATATATGCACATTCTTTAAGCAGAACAAAGAGGTACACATCAAGCCTGGAATAAGAAAACTTACTTCCAAACACAGCAGTGTGCTCAGAAAAGGCTATGAAGACTTCTTATCTCCATGTGAAAAGTGTTCCAGGCCCAAGCAAGGCATACTCTATGCAGCCATGCAAGTGTGGACAGGCTGTGTATGACTTCTTTTCCCAACACACATCTTCTCTTTTAACTGATGAAACAGATGAAATGTCCCCATTTCAAAGGCTTCTATTTGTATTCTGGGCAGGATCTGTTCTTGCCTTCTCCAGGATTTGATCTCTGTAACTTTTGCCTTTTTCCTATGTTATAAATCTTCTAGCTCTGCCTCTCATGTTCTAGTATCTCCCATTAATAAAAAGCAGTCCTTGACCTTACATTTTGCTCTAGCCACTAACCCATATCTGCTTTCTCATCTCACTTTCACCTCACCACTCTTCATGCTTCTTGGGCTATGGCCTAAGTGAACATCTATCATTGCCCCTACTAAGATTATGTTTACAAAATCACCAGTGATCTTTATGTTGCCAGATGCAAATTATCATTTCTATTACCTTACTTAACCTTTCAGAAGCATTGAATCAAACTGTCCTATTGCTCCCTGAAATCATTGACTTCATTTCTGAGAAATAAATTCTCCAAATTTCCCCTCAAGGGGTCTCTTTTTCCAGCTCTTCCACCTCTCCTGGAACTCTAAAGTTTGGAACATTCCAGGATTCTACCCTAGACTTTCTTCTCTTCTCTATTTATACTCTCCATGATGATCTCATTTGTGTCATGATTTAAATTCTTTATTTATGGCAATGACACTTAAGCCCTGACTTCTCCACTGAATTTCAGATGCATGTATCAAACTGCCTTCTAATGTTTCCACATATGAGATATGCTCCCTAATTGAGCTCTTTAAGTTTACTATTTCTTGGAGTATTCATACTATTTTCAGTTCTCAGACACAGGGCTGGAGGCATTATTCTAAGTGACAGAATTTTTTAATTTCTTAAAGTTATTTTTTCTGTTTTAGAATAAATTAATTATTCTTAGAAAACTTAACTTGGTGTACATATTTCTCCCATAATTTAACTAAAAGCCATGTAGTGTAATGTTTTCTTATGTATTCATTATATACCATGTTTTATAACATATGTTTTCAAAGGTTATCTACTGCAAGATATCTGCATGCAAGATAACAATAACTGTAGGCCCTTTTCTCTTTTTTCTCCATGCTTTATTCACATGGCTGCATACATCCTTCCTAAATCTGTATTTGCCAAATAGTCATTCTCTAGCCCTGACTTTTCTCTTGAGTTTCAGTTTCACATTTCTGATGGTTCACTGGACAAATATAACCAAACGTCCTAACCAAAACTTAAAACAACCAAAACTGAATCACCTTCTTTTCCTTGCTTCCAGACCAATAACTCCTGACGTCCCACTTCCTGTCAATGAAGCTGCATTCTCTTGGTTGACCAAATTCCACTCCACTTCCTCTCTTTTCTCACAGGTCATCATCAATCTTATCATTTCTTCCTTCAACATGGTAGAGTGATTATGAATTTGGGGGTCATAAATATTTGGAAACATAAGTCAACTAAGATCTCTGCCTCACTTTCTCCACTTCTAACATAAGGGGCAATAGTTTGGATCTTAAATGTCTCCCAGTGAAACACGTATTAAAGGCTTAATCCACAGCTTGGTGATATTAGGAAGTGATGAAAAGTTTAAGAGGTGTAGCTTATCAAGAGGTTATTAAATCATAGGAGACTGAGGCAAGATGATTGTCACAAGTTTGAGGCCAGCCAAGACTTACATAGTGAGTTCAAGGCCAGCCTAAACTACATAGATACACTCTCTCTCAAAATAAACAAACAAAAAAATCATAAAAGGTATGTCCTTGAAGGGAATTTTGGGACCCTGGCCCTGTTTTAGGACCCAGTGTCCTGGACCTAGCTGGTTCTCTGAGCTAAGTGTGATGGTACATGCCTGTAATCCCAGCACCTGGGAGGCTGAGGCAGGAGGATCCCTGTGAGTTTGAGGCCAGCCTGGGCTACAAAGTGAGTTCAAGGCCAGGCTGAACTGCATTGTGAAACCCTGTCTCAAAGAGACCAAAAAAAAAAAAAAAAAGTTCTTCTAGAGTTTCTAGGTTCTTCTTGTCCTGAACAAATTGGACAAAACAAGTGAAAAAGGTAGCAAGGTTTTACACTTATTAAAAGTAGGTAAAGAAACATGTTCTGCAGAGCAAGTGTGGGCCAATTAAAGGTAAGAAAAGAATTACACTCACAAAGTGCAGGGTGGGTCACTGAAAGAGGTAAGGTGGCTCCCAGCTTGATGGTGGCCATCTTTTTTATCTCCCACTCCCCAGGCTACTATTATGTCTAGGCCGTCCTATCAAAAACCTCCTTGAGAAGTAAAAGACCTCTACAGTGAAAATTATAGTGCCCTAACTGGAAATATATCCCCTGCTCTTGGATAGGCAGAACAAATATAGTGAAAATGGCCATACTTCCAAAATTGTTATACAGATGCAATGCAATCTCAATCAAAATACCAATAGCATTCATCACAGAACTGGAGAAAACAATGCTAAAATTCATATGGAACCAGAGGAGAGCAAAAGCAATTCTGGGCAACAAGGGCAAGGCAGGGGGTGTCACAATCCCTGACTTGAAGTTATATTACAAAGCTACAGTGATAACAACAACATGATATTGGCAAAAAGAAAGATTCGTGGATCAGTGGAACAGAACAGAGGGTGCAAAAACAACTCTATGCAAACCCACCTACCTTATTTTTGGCAAGGGTGCCAAACAACTTCACTGGAGGAAAGATAGCCTCTTTAATAAATGGTGCTGAGAAAACTGGCTTTCTGCATGCTGAAAATTGAGCCTGAACCCATATCTCTCACCACGGACTACACAAAAATTGACATGGATCAAAGATCTAAATATTAAAACAGAAATACTTAATCTGCTGGAAGATAAAATAAGTAAAACTTTTGAAGACATACATGTAGGCAAAGACTTCATGAATAAAACCCCCACTTGCACAGGAAATATTACAAAGAATCAACAAATAGGATCACATAAAATTGAAAAGCTTCTGCATAGCAAAGGAAACCATCAACAGAATGAAGAGATGACCTACAAAATGGAAAAAGATTGCCTGCTACTTCTCAGAGGACTACTATAAAGAACTCAAAATAACTAGACCCCCCCCCCAAATTTAAAGACCCAATCCAAAAATGGGCATCTGAAATGAATACACACTTCTCAGGTGAAGAAGTACAAAAAGCCAATAAATACATGAAAAATACTCAACTACATGACCATTCGAAAAATGCAAATGAAAACAACACTGAGATTTCATTCACTCCAGAAAGAATGGCTATCATCAAGAAATCAGCCAATAACAACTGCTGGTGAGGCTGTGAGGAAAAAGGTACACTTCACCATTGTTGGTGGGAGTATAAATTTGTACAACCACTGTGGAAATCAGTATGGAGATTCATCAAAAAATTAAAAGTAGAGGTTTCATTCAACTCAGCTATTCCCCTTCTAGGTATCTTCCCAAAAGAGTTAAAGTCATCATACCACAGTGATACATGCATACCCATGTTTATAGCAGCACCATTTATAATAGCTAAATCCAAGAAACAGCCCATGTGCTCATCAACAGATGAATGGATAAATAAAATTTGGTATTTAAATACAAAGGAGTAGTACTCTGCCATAAAGAAGGATAAACTTGAGGCATTTTTGGGTAAATGGATGCACCTCAAGACCATAGTCTTAAGTGAAATAAATCAGGTACACAAGCTTACATACCATGTTGCTTCACTTGTGTGAGAAACCCAAAGTAAAATAGGGGGTAGATATTAGGAAGTAAGAAGAACATGTTCAAATGAGAAAGGGAACAAAAGATGGGGAAGGTGAGAGAACGAAGGGAAAAGGGATTTAAAGGAAAAAAAAGAATTGAAAGAAAATAATGGATGTACATCTTTTGTAAATGGGGAGGGGAAGAAGAGTTGGAGGGACTTGCGTTCTCACAAGAATTGGAGATAGTATTTTCAGATTGGCCCTGCTACGGCAAACAGAAACACCAAAACAACACTCTGGATTTGGAGGTGGATTTATTTTACATCTACAGGCACTGATGGGGAATTAATTGTCCCTTGAAATGTGAGGCCTTGAAGGCCCAGAGAGGGAGGTTTTTATGGGGTTGAAAGGGGAAGTACAGAGGTAGAGTACTTGGCAGTCTTTGATTGGTTCTTACAATATGCATCATAGTGACCAGCTATGCATCACAGTGACCAGCCATTTCTAGGAGACAGAAGCAACTGGGCCTGCAAACAGACTGGCTGGAGGGCATTTTCTGCTACATTTCCCCCTCTTTTAGTTTCCCCAGCAAATCTTTGCTGGCCATGTTTCATGTGATCTTTTGAGACAAGGCCCAACTAGAAGCAGTAACATTAGGGTTGTCAGTGATCCTAGGTTAGGCCCTAGCCAAGTTCCCCAATATTGTCTTATTACAGAGATTTTCCTAAGTTGCTTTTAGGAAAAGACATAATTTAGGCCTGTCTGTTTTGTAACACTACTTTGGCAAGAGAGTGGAGTTAATCTGAGTGTAGCAATCCTGTAAACGGTGTCCTCAGGCATCAGCCATGTGTGGACTGGTCAGTGTCCAGAGTGACGAGAGCAGGGTTGTGAGTGTTTGTCTCTTCAGAGTAAACTTCAGAGGAGCTTTCTGGTCCAGGTAAGTTTTCCAGAATTTCAGCAGGACTCTGGAATGGTGGATCTAAGGCTGGATTTCTGAAACTTTAAGAGCAGTTAATATGGTGTGTCAGGGGTGTCTACAGGTATAGCTGGTCTTTCAGCTAAATTTTTATGGAGCTACTTACAAGCTGTTCCTGTAGGGTTTTGTTTTATTCCTTTCACAGCAGGACACTGCAAATTTTTGTTGCCCTCTCAACTTGGGTAGGGAATGCCTTGGGCCAGCTGAGTAGGTGGATATAAGCACCAACGGATATCTGTTAGCCCTTATAAGGTTTACTTTAGTGAAATCTATCTGTATCTTGGGAGGAGGTTGGGGTCAGTGACAGAGTGATGCTGAAGCCTGAGCTGGCTGCAGGAGTATGGGTGCCAGTGCTGTGGCTTGAGCTTGCAGAACATACGGTGGGGGCAGCACTGGCTCTGATTAAAATGAATCTTCTGGGAGTACCAGGTAAAGATTTTTTTTTGGCTGGGGTTGATGTTTCAGTCAATCAGATCCCTGGAGGGGGCTTAGGCCTCTGGACTGGATTGTTTTGGGTGTAGGTTTGGCATTATTGGTAGCAGGTTTCCAAACAGCAGCAGGAAGCAGTAGCAGGAGAGCTTTGGCCAAAATAACTTTGTCCAAGGTGACCACAGCATATCTAGCCTGTTAGACTCCATTTTTAATAGAACTACTTCCATCTGTAAATAGGGTGTACTCAGCATCTATCAGGGGATTCATTTTTAAGTCTGGTCATCTCGAGAACAGTTCATCAGTCAGTGACAGGCATTCCACAGCTTGTCAGGTTTTTTGATCAGAAGGATAGTGGTTGTTAGAGCACAGAGGCAAAGGGGGGAGGCAGCCCTTAGCGACTAGATCCAAGTATATAGACAGGCTTTTTTTTTTTTTTTTTTTTTTTTTTTTTTTGAACTCAAGGATCCAGATTCTACAGAAGCCAGCAGCTCCAAGAAATTTGTGGGGTTTCTTTCTTGTAACCAGTTTCTGCCAGATATTGCAGCAGAGTTTTGTGCCTTTTAAGCAGGTAGTTTGGGTGTCATTAATCAGAAGTGCAGTGATATTTTGTGCTGGGAAACTAGCGAGGTCACCTCTGAGGGCTTCTCCAAAGAGGATAAACAAGTTTTTGAACCTCTGGGAAGTTGAGTCCAGGTCAGTTGATTTTTTGAGTCCAGAACTGGGGTCTTTCCATTTAAGGGTGAAGAGAGGGGCTGGCTGACAGGAGCCAACCAAAGGCAGAAGAAAGCATTTTTTTTTAGGTCCAGGCAGGTGTACCAGCCTGGGTGGCAGAAGACTGAGGCAGCATTGACAGCTTGGAGATCTTCAACTGAACAATATTCTCCACTAGGTTTCTTTATAGGCAGAAAAGGTGTATTTCAGCAGCTTGACAGTCTATAAACATTCTGTGGTTTTGAAGCCTCTGGATGTATGATTGAATTCCTAGTTGAGTCTCTCATGGCATAGGATACTATTTGCTTGGGTGACCATGATGGAGCTGGGACAGAGAAACAGGGTGTCCTGGAGAGAAGGTGATGGGAAGTTGGCCAAATCTGTCATCAGAGCCTCCCCAAAAATAGCGGGAGAGTTCTTAACCCCTTGTGGCAATTGAGTCCAAGTGAGCTGGCCTTTTCATCCTGTCTCAGGATCTTCTTATGGGAGCAACCCGCAAGAAGAAGAAGGCATCTTTTAAATCTAGACATGTAAACCAGGTGACATCTGGAGGTAGCAGTCCAAGAAATGTGTATGGGTTGGGAACCGCAGAGGATATGGGAGCATGGTTGATGGCCAGGACCAGAGGTGAGTCTTTGGCACATACCTCTGGAAGGAGAGTTTTCAAAATCTCAGGATTACAGTTATCTGTCTCAGGCTGATGCAGGCATCATCTTCCTCTCGGGGGAATGCACAGTGTTAAACAAGGAAGGCTTGCTGGCCTGGTGACAGGAATTCATGTTTGGTGAGATGTCCTCCCAGGCTGTAAGTTTGTGCCTGGCAGAAGGGGTGAGAGGCAAGAATCCCAGTTGTCCTGTGATGGTAAACTTTTTCTGACAGAAGGGAATGTTGATAGCCCTTATAACTTGCATATTGGTAAGGGCTTTATCAGGCTCCTGGGTATGTATTGATGGGCTTTTTGTCCCCCCTTTTGATGTCTTTGAGAAATGCATGACTGATTTTATGCTTCTAGGAGGGGTGACCTTTGGGAAAGGCCATGGAAACTCATTCATCAGGGTTGACAGTCCAATTTTTTCTCAATCAAAAGGAAGGAATTGCTGACAGTCATCTCAGGTGGGCATTAGATGATGCCATCTGACCACGATAGGAAGCAGAAGGCTCTGGAGGGAGGGCCTCTGTGGCCAAATGCAGGCAATGGCTAGCCAGAACTGGCTCAATTGGCTGGAAGTAGACGAGTCAAGAGTGGAGAGTGAAGCTATAGGTGTTGGCAGCAACTGTGGTGGCCAACAAGAGTACCAAGATGGAATTCTCAAGAAGAACGGGCCTCTTTTATTCCTTTTTTTTTTTTTCTTTGAGCAGTTTGGTTTCATTTTTAACTATGTAATCTCAGAAAAGCCCTTTTCCTGCAGTCAGGAGCTGTGGGTTTTAACTAATTAGTTCCCATCTCTGACTTCCTACGTGTGCATTGTGTACCTTTCAATGATGGTGCAATAGACAAAGGGTGGGTAGCTCTCAGAGAGAGACCATTCAGATGCCCACCTGGCCGTGCCCCTCACAGGGATCTAGGTGCGACTTAGCTGAGGAGGGTGAGAGGCCTCTGTTATGCCATATGTCGATCATGGACCTGCAGGTGAGGGCCAAATCAGCCACCACAGTCAGTGCTTCCCAGTCTTGGTGCACAGACGGAGTAGCCTATGGCTTACACTGTCCATTCCACTCACTCACACATTCATTCAACAGGCACTCAGAGGTTAAACACTCTAACCCTCTTTCCTCAAGGGTGGTCCTGACTAACGAGAGTTGTTCAGCCTCTCCTCATGCTCAATCTGAGGACTGACAGACAGACTAACTGGGATGCCCTCAGGGCTCTTACCAGAATCAGGCAGGCAGGCAGGCAGACAGATTGCATCCTCCTCCCTTTGGGGGTCTGATGTGAGCCGCTACAGCGGGGAGCCAGGAATTCTCCTCCAGACCTCCAAGGGGACTCGAGAAGTCTCAAGGGCGTGCCTTCCCATCAGGACCAGGAGAGGTCCCTGCTCCATCCATGAGGGCTATGACCAGTGACCAAAGAGGTCAGTACGGTCGGTATTCCAGGCCAACACACCAGATGCTACAGCAAGCAGAAACACCAAAAAAAAAAGACCCAGGATTTGGAGGCAGATTTATTTTACATCAACAGGCACTGACAGGAAATCACTTGTCCCTCAAAATGTCAGGTCTCAAAGGCCCAGGGAGGGAGGTTTTTATGGGATTGAAAGGGGAAGTACAGAGGTAGAGTACTTGGCAGTCTTTGATTGGTTCTTACAATATGCATCATAGTGAACAGCTATACATCACAGCAACCAGCCATTTCTAGGAGACAGAAGGAACTGGAACTGCAATAGGAACTGTCACCTGGGCAACTAACAGATTGGCTGGGGTGCATTTTCTGCTACAGTTGCAGGGCTTTGGGAAATGTTCTGCTCATGTGTCCTAGAACTCCATGATTGACAGGTAACGCCCACTTGCCCAGACAGTTTGCCACATCCTAATCTTGCCTCATTTTCTGTAATTATTATGGGGCACTAAGAATGTGGAGATCTCCATCATTACACCACCATTCCCTCCTCAATGGCACCATAGGTCCTACCTACTGGGGATTATGTGCTTTCTATCTTTGGATGTTTGTGGCTCACCAGGTGGGTTGAAAAAAAGCCTGTCAGACGATAAGAAATGAGTTGGTGTCTATATGTGAAGAACTATTGAGCTGCCTGCTTAATAGAAGGCAGCTTGGTGAACTTGTCAGACAAGTAGCTTTCTTACTAGGTTGGGGATGTAGAGCCTAAATATAAGAAGGAGCAGATCATATTTCCATCCTTCCTGTGGAGACAAAGAGGGATATCAAATGGGGTACCAGAGCCCCTTTATAGTGACTATTTATCTGTCCTTGAAGCAGAGCTGGAGTCTTGCCTTTTGAAGAGTAACCTGAGGTCTTCCAGTGGTTCACAGTAGTAGGTTTCTTCTTTGGGTGGTCTTTTTCTTCAGATATCTCAGGTGTAGATAGCTTTACTCTACAAAGGTGAATCCAAGGGATTTCCAGGAAAATGGCAGAGTGGTAAGCAATAACAACTCAGCCTCTTCGAGATTCAGAATCCAGACACTGAAAAATAAAAACTTGGAGAAGGAAAAAAAAAAAGACAGGTAGATCCCTAGGAATCAGGAAGTCTATAACAGGAAAATTAAAACCTATAGAGAAATTCAAAAGACAGAACACAACACAGAGAAGGGAAGGGACAATCTGCACTTTCTCCCTGGCTCCTGGCTCCTAGCTTGTGAGAAAGGGAGATTGAATCTACAGAGACAAAGTGAAAGGTGGGGATTCCAGAGGGCTTCTGGGAGAAATGTGGCAGTGGAATGGATCAACAAGTGCTGTGAACTGCGGGGAGAGTGCAGGATTCTGCTCCCATGTGTGTCCTTCAAAAGGCAGGAGCTGGTGAGTGACCCAAATCCAAGTGATCACCATGTCCTCTGGAGAGAGTGCTTGGTTGGATGCCATTCCAAGGAAGAGTTGATTGTTTGAACCTGGGACTCAGAGCAGCCATAGGACAGCTTCAATTCAGGGCCTCCAGTGCTACATTCCCACCATGTCTGGGTGAAAGCCAGACATGGCAGACAGCTGCGGTCAGGGAGCCATAGTCAGGATGGAAAGAGATATTGAAGGGTTTAAGCTAAAGGACACAGGCCCTCATCCCCACGGCCAGAGGCCAGGCTCAGCTAGAATTGCTATGGATTTGAAAGTCAGGGTATTGGCACCCTCACCCTAATCCTACTGTCTGCTGGATCCTGCATCTAGCATGATGTGAGGTTTTGTTTGTTTGTTTGTTTGCCAGGATCTTGCTATGTGGCCCAGGCTGGCTTTGACTGGGATTACAGGCATGCACCACCACACCTGGACTGACTGCCTTTTTTATCTACCAGTGTGAGCAGGGACGCATTTTGACTTAGACAAATGTGGGCTTGTCTGTCCCAAAATTGTAAAGCCCAGAAGAAAACCACACATTTGAAATCACAGAAAAGTTTCTTGTTTGTTTGGTTGGTTGGTTTTGGGTTGTTTTTGTTTTTGTTTTCTTTTCCAGTTTTTTGTTTCTTTTCCAGTTTTTTGTTTTTGTCTTTCATGAGTGTGTGCATTTTCAGTTTTACTTATTTTGGTTTTTGCTTCTTTTCCTTCCTTCAAGTTTATTGGGACTTGGGCAATTTTCCACTATCCTTCTTCCTTGTATCTTATCTCTTTTTCTTACTTCTTTTTTTCTTGGTTTATTTTTTCCTCTTTTCCCTTTTAATTTTTCTCTCTTTAAGCTTTTTCCCTTATTTTTACTCCCTATATTTTTTCTTTCTCTTTTTCTTTTATCTTCTATTTCTCATCAGTTTTTTCTCTTACCTTTACCTAATTCTATAAACATCCTTCTAATACCCAATTAGATCCTTTGTACAACTTCTTTTTCCTCATTTTCATATCATAGTTTAAAATTTAAGCTGGATGTAGTAGCACACGCCTGTAATCCCAGCACTTGGGAGGCTGAGGCAGGAAGATCACTGTGACTTCAAGACCATCCTCGGCTATATAGTGAACCCAAGGCCAGCCTGAACTACACCATGAGACTCTGTCTCAAAAATAAAAATAAAGGGGCCGGTGAGATGGCTCAGTGGCTTAAGCGCCTGCCCGGCAAGCGCGAGGGCCCGAGTTCGACTCCCGGAACCCACATACGAAAAAGGGGCCAATGATATCGCTCAGCGGCATGGGCGCCTGCTGGTGCACGAGGTACTGAGGTCGACCCCCCGGTACCCACAAAAAAATAAATAAATAAATAAAATAAAATAAAATAAAATTTAAAATTTTTCCTCTTAGATTTCCCCATCTCCAGCCTTATATCTTTAATAGTATAACCATTAAGCAATTTTAAACTTTTGATAGTTAACTTGGTAAAATTACTGTTGAATTATTTTCTACCATTAACAAAGATGTAGCTGTCACATTAATACATATGTATTAGCTGTAAGTTAGTATCTGGGTTGTCCTAATATTTATACCACAGGCCGGTGAGATGGCTCAGCTGCATAAGTGCCTGCCCGGCAAGCTCGAGGTCCTGAGTTCAACTCCCAGAACCCACATAAAGGAAATAAAAGGGCCAGTGATATCACTCAGCGGCACGGGTGCCTGCTGGCGTGCGAGGTCCTGAGTTCGACCCCCAGAACCCACAAAAAAAATATATATATATTTACACCATAATTGTGATTTCTTCCCTAGGGTCAAGAGTGGTACATAAATGATCCTTACAGTGTGTTAATATCCAATTTGTAGCCAGGTGTGGTGGCACATGCCTGTAATCCCTACACTCAGTAGGCAGAAGTAGGAGACTCACCATGAGTTCAAGGACAGTCTGAAACACATACAGAGTTCAAGGCTACCCTGAACTACATAGCAAAACCCTGTCTCAAACAAACAAACAAAATCCAATTTGTAATCCTAGAGTTCTGGAGGCTGTGGCAGGAGAATTGCTGCAAGTTCAAGGCCAACCTGGTTATGTACTGAGTTCAAAGCCAGCCTCAACTACATAGCAAGACCTTGCCCCCCCAGAAAAGGTCATCTATATGTACTGATATGGAAAGATGTCTATGATATTTATGAGAAAGAAAATCAAGTGGCAGAAGAGTACACAAATCCCATTTGTATGTGAAAATTTAGGTACATACATTTGTACACACATAGAAAGTTTTGAAAACTGTGAATAGTAGTTAACTGCTAGAGAGAACTGAGAAAACTGCCAGAGACGTGGAAAAGAAAACTTACATTGCCTTCATCTTATTTTACTGTTTTAGTTTTTAAACCAATGAGGATATGCAAATTTATATTGTGCACTACAATATGCAAAACAACATAAAGTCCAACCAAGTAAATACTTCATTTTGGTTCCTATTAGAGAAATTTACTTTTCACTCTTTTTATTTATTTTATTTTATTTTATTTTATTGCTCTCTGTCCTCTCTCTCTCTCTCTCTCTCTCTCTGTTTTTAGAGACAGATTTTGGCTATGTAGTTGTAATTAGGACTTGCAATGAAATAAAAAACGAAGACCTAATTTTTTTTTTCCTCAGGCGCTAGGGATCTAACCCAGGGCCTCACACCTAACTTACTAGGCAAACTCTCTACCACTGAGCTACACCAGCTTTTTGCTTTGTTTTTGTTTTTAGGACGGGTCTCGATATGTTGCACAGGCTGGCTGGCCCTGAACTCCCGGGCTCCAGTAATCCTCTTGCTTAAATGTTCAAATCTCATATGCGCACACATATATTTTCACTTGTATATGGTAATTAGTGAATGCATTGCTTTTTAACTTTTAAGTGTTATTTGGATGAAGTATTCAGGGATACTTCTCAAATTAACATTTCTACTGCGTTCAGTATACCCCATTCCTACAAGGAAATTTAAAAATACCCTAGCATTTCAGCTGTGTGACCTTAGACAAATCACGTGGCTGCTTTGAGATGCAGTTTCCTCCTGTGCGGAAAAAGAGTATTTAATCTCACGGGCTTGCTGTCCGCGGAAGACTTCTAAGGGCTGGTTACAGAGCAGGGGCAGTGCCGGGCACAAGGAAGCGGCTCGCGTGGCGCGGCTGGGCGCCCGCAGGAGTCACCCGCACTCTCCCCGTGGACAGTTTTTTCACACCAGCATTTCCGCCCGCCAATTTCCCTTTCTAGGCCTGTGGTCAGTGTCCACCAGCTCCTCCAGCGGCCGCCACTAGGTGCCAACTCCCGCGCGGCGCCAGTTTCTCGGTTCGGCCCTAAATTGAGGGTGCCTTGCGCGACAGACCTCAAGTCCACTCCTGGTTCCCGTCTGCACTGGGCGGATTTGACTCGGTCCAGGAGGCTGCCTCGCCCACAACAGCGGCTGTTTGAATTCTGGCGCCACTCCCACGCCACGTAGGGCCGGCTCGCCTGCCAGACTGAAGCAGCACGGCGCAGCGCGCCTGCGGGCGCGCGCTACGGTGATAAACGGGCACGCGGCGGGCGGGCGGTGCGCGCACCACGCACCGGGACGGCCCCTGAAGAAAAGACACGCCGCGCGCGCTGCCGCTCTTTCACGTCAAGGAAGGGCCACGCCCCTACCCTCTCGCGTGTCCAATAGGGGAGAGAGGGCGGGACGGCCTCGCTCTGATTCGGAAGAGGCTATATAGGGAGCTGCAGGCAGCCGCGTTCGTTCTTTTACTTGTGGAGCTGCGGTGGGATATTTCTCTTACTACGTGAGTGGGTTTTAAAACGGGGCTAGTATTTAAGCGGAAAATGGTGGCGCAGGAGGAAGTTCAAGCCTCAGTGCTGTGATGTTGAGAATTTGAGCCTAGAGTGCTGTTGAGAAGTTGCTTATAGCGGACAGACAAGAGTTTTGAGCTGCAGTCGGGGGAGGCTTGGGGCGCCGCGTGCGGCCGGCGGCGCTGAAGTTGATTGCAGGCAGGAAAGCTACGCTTAGGGATTTGGCGTGGGAGATTAGTTCATGAGCAACAAGCATTTGCTAACACAGAAAATGTCATTTCTCTGTCGCTCGGTTATTTCAGCAGGGGCAGCCCTGACCCTGTGTCGGATTCGAAGCTGTTTTGTTCTCAGGCGACGTTGTGTGCAATTCGGATTAACAAATGGGAGGGGATTAGTGCTGAGAACTGAAACGTCGCATCCTGTAGTGCTTAGTTTCAAACATCGCTTCCCCGCAGGAGCTATGTGGCAGTTTTGCAGAGGTATATCGGAATGTTTACGTGCAAATGCCAGGGTAAAAAACTATTAAACTTAAGTTTTTCAAACTGAAGGGGTAAAGTTCTTTACGGGAATAAAAAATAGTGCATCATTTGAAATTTGCTTCTTTTTACTAGTTGCTTGAGAAAATTCCAAAACATCTGCCAGAATCTTTAATGGAAAAATGCATGCTCAAAACTTGACAATCACACCAGGTGTGTATTGGACCTAGTGTTAATGATTAAGCATATGTTCTATCTGAATGTACACTAAATGAAATTTTTGTCGTTGAACAGTGTCTTGGGTGTTAATAATAACAGCAGTGAAGCTGTAGATGTCACTGGCTGGCTGTTTTATTTTAAAGTAAGTTGTATGGCTTAGAACTTCTGTACGTCCAATGTAGTACTTGGGATGGAACTTACGGTATTTCCCATGCTAGTGATGGAATCGAGGGTGTAAGGCAGGATTGGTCTAATCAATGATGAAACCTATCCCGAAGCTGATTACCTGAAGAAAAATGCACGGATTCGGCTTCTGAGATAAGACCAAGATTTGTAAATGAAATAATAAACTTTTTATGATGGTTCTGTTCATAATAACTCAGAATGGTTAATCTTTTTCAGGCAATAATGAGCATTACAATGTGCCCAGAGGCCAGCTTGCTGGGAAGTGCCTAAAGTAGATCAATTTCTGTGAGTAGAGACTTTTTTTTTTTTTTTTTTTGGGCATAATTAGCTAATACTGTGTCCTTGGTCATATCTATGATGATCCTATCCCGAACCTGAATTTCTGTTGAAAAATTTACATTTACGGATCTGGCTTCTGAGATGGACCACTATAAGGACAAAAGTTTTTTTTTCCTTTTCAAGTACTTTTAAAGCAAGTTGTAACAATTTTGTAATTTCTGTGTTCTTTTCTAGGGCTAATACCATAATTTTTCTGTTGCATGAAAAGCTGATGAGAACAACCAGGAAAACACATGAAGAAGACCACTTCTGAAGTTGGGATTGTATTGATTTTGTTTCTCTGGTATTGGAGATTGGCTTTATGTATGCTAGGCAGATAGTTCAGTGGTAGACCATGAAATAGCATGGGCTTCTTTAAATGGGGAGTTCTTGGCTCTTAGCTGGTCAGCCTTTGTGTGGAAAGACTGGATCTCAGAATTTCCCAGATTGAGGTCAAACTTTCATACTCCAGTCATACCGCCTCAGTGTAGGATTAGCTAACAAGCCTTTAATCATCTGTTTGGATTCAGAGTTCCAATTAAAACTGAAAGTTCCTACCAAATCATGGGACAGTCTATGGCATTTTTGTAAAACTGGCCCAGTTTGGTCACTGGTAAGAAAGCAATGACTACCCTAGTCTTGGAATATTGAGCCCTAATATAAAAGCTGCTACGTAAGGAATGGAGTAGTGAAAATTAAAGCACAGCACAACAAAGTTTCTTATTAGGTAGGTCATACATGAGTTTGAATGGATTTAATGAAATTTTTATGTATCAATTTGTTGTCTGTCTTATTTAAATGTTTGTACTAGAGTGTTTATCAGGGTAAGTATCTCCTGAAATAATTGTCATTCATTGTCTCCCTGATGTGTAGTTATATACCATAATTCCTTGCCCCTATCTTAGTGCCCGTTGATCAGCCTTGTCCCAACACCTTCCCCTACCCTTATTTTATGAGAAATGTGGGTTCGACTTTAGTGAGATTGTGCCATACTTTTTTTGTTTTATGTTTTTGAGACAGGTTTTTGCTATGTACCTGAGGCTCTTGAACTCTTACCTCAGCCTCCAAAGTGCTGGAATTACAGGCATGTGCCACCATTTCCAGCTATGCTATACTTGTCTTTTGCCTAGAATTTCATTCAGTACGAGGTCTTCAGTTCCCATCCATGTTAGAAATGGCAGAATTTTATTCATTTTCATTCCTGAATATTCTATCACCTTGGTCTATTCACTGGTTGGACACTTGCATTGGTTCCATTTTTGGCTCCTGTGAATATTGTAAGGAGACATGCAAGTACAGATGCTCTGACATGCTCATTTATGTCCATACATAGCCAATAGTTGGGTCCTGTTTCTAATTTTTAAAGGATCTGAGAGCTTGCTGGGCGTGGCGGCACACACCTGTAATCCCAGCACTTGGGAGGCTGAGGCAGGAGGATTCACAGTTTAAGGCCAACCAGAGCTGCAAAGTTGAGTTCAAGGCCAGCCTGAACTGCAGAGTGAGACTCTGTCTAAAAAAGACAAGAAAAAATCTGAGAGTTGTTCTGATCATTGCCAAAACTCGGTATTTGTCTTTTTGGTAATGTCCCTTCTAATTAAAGTGCTACCTCATTATGATTTGCACTTCCCTGGCAATTACTGATGAGGATTATTTCATGTACTTATTGGCTGTTTTGAGAAAATAGCTGCTGAGTGGCTCAGGACATTTTGTTTGGCTTTTAGTGACAGTTTTTGTTTCTTAAATCTAGTCCAGCCTTTCAATTTGTAGTACTGCCTCAAACTCCAGAACCTTGGTACTTAACAGCTGTGCACTGCCATACCCAGCTCTCATTTGCCCTTTGTGTGCATGTGGGCCTGAGAATTAAACCCAGGGCCTTCCTGCAAACTACACCCCCAGCCCATTACTTTGAGGCAGGATCTTAAATCGTGACATTGCCAACAGGACTCAAGTTTGTGATGCTATTAACAGTCTCCCTGAGTGCTAGGATTGCAGGCATGGCTGGCTGCATGTTTTTATTTTTCCTCTTTTCCAGTTTGGATGGCCTTTCTCTTTTGCCTAATTGTTCTGCCTTAGACCTCCAAAAGTGGTGAAAGTGTTATTCCCTTTTTTTTTTTTTTGTGGGTACCGGAGGTCAACCTCAGGACCTTGTGCACCAGGAGGCACCCGTGCCGCTGAGCGATATCACCGGCCCTTTTTTCATATGTGGGTTCCGGGAGTCGAACTCGGGCCCTCGCGCTTGCCAGGCAGGCGCTTACGCCTCTGAGCCATCTCACCGGCCCCATTCCCATTTTTAAAGGAAGGCTTTTAACTTTTCCTATTAAGTGTCAGCTGATGGTTTACCTTTATTATGTTAGTTTTTTGAGATAGGGTCTGTCTTTTTATCTTCCAACGTGGGGTTTAGTTCACTTTTCTAATTTCTAGAGATACAGTAATGGGTTTGAGAAATTTTTGGCTGTGTGTATGTGTGTGCATTCTGAGGATTGAACCCAGGGCCTCCTACACAGCACAGCATACACCACCAGTGAGCTATACACCCCCAGTTCTGCCATCTTTTTGGCTATAGGCATTGCTGTAAGCTCCACTTTGAAGACACTACACTTCCCCTTGGTTTCATCTTTGGTTATTCAAGAGTAGAATCATAGGCAGAACACTTGGCCTAGCATGTGCAAAGCCCTGGTTTCAAGCCCTTACACATAAACTAATAATTCATTGGTGTTGGAAATTGCACAGTGACCTTACATAACAGGTAAATAATACTTTAAAGAAAGTGACTCTAAGAAACTTGAGGTATCTAAGCTGAGATGAATTTGAGGGGAGCCAGCTACATAAGTGGATTCCCAAGTCGGGTGGGGCTCTTAGAGGGTTGCTTTTCTAGGAGACAAGTCATTTTACAAGTATGGGCTTGGAAAAGTAGAAAATGGGCAAAACTGGGCATGGTGGCACACACCTGTAATCTCAGCACTCAGGAGGCAGAGGCAGGATCGCCACAAGTTTAGGGTCAGCCTAAACTACATGGAACAAAATGTGATTAAAGCATGGGTATCCAACCTTTTGGCTTAACCTGGACTACACTGAGTATAATGGAGGTTGAAGTACTGTCAGTAATCACTGTCACAAGCACATATAACATTTGGTACTCGGTAGATTGGATTAGACTGACGGGTGGGCAGAGGTGGTTGGCACTACACTATCCTCCCTTAAACAGTCTACAGTTGCCTGTGCCATCTATGTTGGAACACACTCAAGTCATGAGAAATCTAACTTAGAATCACCTGTTAAAGTTTATGGTTTTATGGGGCTGCATTAACTGTCTAGGGCCACATGTAGCCCTCAAGCCATATTTTTGACTCACCTGAAAATAGAGTACCTTAAAATTCCAAATAGAACAAGGGAACCTGGAAAGTGAGACCCTGGCTCAAAAATGAGAAGTGTTCAGGCCTTGAACCAAATAAAATTAGAGGTCTAAATTGTACCTTGTAGCCAGGTGCATCTGTACTCTGCTACTCGGGAGTCACGCAGGAGGGTTGCTTGATCCCAGTTCAGGAACCAGTCTGAGCTATAGCAAGACCCAGCTGCTTTAAAAAATTAATGTAGTCAAGCATGATAGCACATGCCTGTAATACCAGCTCTTAGGCAAGAGTTCAAGGGCAGTCTGCAGTACATAATGAAGCTATGTCTCAAAGTAAGCTAGTAGAAATTAGGTTTATTTTTAACAGCCTCGCTGTGTAGTTCAGGCTGGCCTAGAGCTTGCTATGTAGTCCAGGCTGATCCCGAACTCTCAACACTTCTACTTCAGCCTCCCAAGTGCTGGGATTACAAATACACACCACCATGCCTGTTTTAAACGTTAAAATTTATCACCGGGCATGGTGGTGCATGCCTGTAGTCCCAGCATTCGGGAGGCTGAGGGAGGAGGATCACTGAGTTTGAGGCCAGCCTGGGCTACATAAGTGAGTTCAGGGCCATCCTGTACTACATAATGAGCCCCTGTCTTAAAAAAAAAAAAAGCTAGTGTGAAAGCTGTCCCTGTGATCCCAGCTGAGGCAGGAGAATCACAAGTTCAAGAACAGCCTGGCCTATATAGTAAGGGTCTGTCTCAAAAAAAACAAAATCTAAATCTTAGAATTTAAAGGCAGAACTCTTATTTTATTCAGTGGTACATCTCAAGGTGCCTAGAGCAAAGCCGGACACTATATTGTACACTAAATGATAGATACAAAACTTAGAGGAGAAAATGCCATTACCCTTTTGTCAAGGCTGGCAAACACTTAAAAATAAGCCACTGTTGTGAAATAGTTTGCTTTGGAGTCCTCTGACCTCTTTATGCAGTTCCTTCTGTTTTCATTCCCTTGTCTCCCAGTGGATCTTCTAATATGTCACATTTACTAAGTGATATAATCTAAATATAGTACTGTGCATTCTTTTTATGCATTACACTGTACTAGTTTGTCGAGGTCAGAGATAAACACTTTCTCTATTCTGTTCATGTCAATAGTGGTACAAGATGCCATATAAAACAAAAAATACAAGAGAAATACTTTCAGAGAGGATTAAACATTAGAGTTGAGACTAGCTCGGATGTGGAGTAGGTGAGATTAGTCATAAGAATGAGCAAACATATTATGATCTAGAACTTGAGAGTGATAAATTTGAAGGATTTGGGTACAAATAGGGTGAACCCAGGTGAAAAGGCTGAAATGCTCAGGGCTAACCTGGGCAAAAATTCCCTTATTAAGGGTTATGAGTAAGGTAGAAATTTTGTAAAAGGCTATTTTTTTTTTTTTTTTTTTTTTAATGTGGGTACTGGGAGTCGACCTCAGGACCTCACACTTGCCAGGCAGGCACTTATGCCGCTGAGCTATCTCACCGGCCCTAAAAGGCTATTTTTATAGTCACAGTTTCTGTGAAACTTGACATTATTCAGTAGGAAAACATCAGAAACTATTTTTCATGGACTCTGGAGGATATATACCTGAGTAAGTAATGAGAGTCAAATCCACTAAAATAAAATTAAGCTGGGCATGGTGGTGCATGCCTGTAATCCCATTACTTGGGCTGAGGCAGGAGGGTCACCAATAGTTTGAGGCCAGCCTGGACTACATAGCAAGACCTTGTCTCAAAAAATACAAAACAGCCAGTGAGATAACTCAGTGGCATAAGCGCCTGCCTGGCAAGCGTGAGGTCCTGAGTTCAACTCCAAGTACCCACATAAAGATAAAAAAGGGATGGTGATATCACTCAGCGGCACAAGCGCTTGCTGGAGTCCTGAGGTCGACTCCCCGGTACCCACATAAAAAAAGAAAGAAAACAACTAGAAAACTCAACATTTTATAATTAAACTGAACTACTAACTCAGACCTTTTAATATACACCTGGTTGGCATTTTTTGAGCAAGCTCGAGAGGTTATTAGACTACTTGTCTTCTAATTTACAAGTACAGACTGACTAAAATCTTTTGTTACAGAAATGGCCAATACTAGCTAAGATCAGAGACCTTGTTAGCTTAATGAGGAATTTATCCTCCAGAACATATCTGAAACTTTAGTGGATAACTTACTAGACTCAAAAGCCTGAAAGGCCTACAGAAACTTGAGTACTGTATAATAGATATGCTTGGTTCAGACTGGTTTTAGAAGAATTTATGTCTAGCTTTTGTAACTTTAGTCATAGACATTGTTTTTCCTCTGCTTTACACCAGGCTTCCAGATAAAATGTAGTAGGCTCTAAAATACAATTCGGTGCTTTCTAAAATTAATTCTGCCAGAAATCCAAAATCCACTGCTCTTTGCTTCCCGGTGCAATGTCCTCTGAACTGATTAACACACCTCATAATCTTTGTTGCTTGTCCAGTGTATGTGGAAAAGCTTTTTGTGATTTTAGTGGCTTTTTCATCAGTTTCCCAGTTAGGATTAGTCTATCTGAATCTGTCTGCTAGCATAGCCTGCTTGTCTTTTGCCAATCCCTCTTCCCTGGAAGGTAATCTTCCTTTCCATCTTTCCTCCTTTCTGTCTTTGTTTCTAGATCTGAACAATACTGACAAGTGAAAAAAAAAATTACTGACAAATGTAATACTTTAAACCAGCAATGGCAAACATTTTAGAGACGAGTGCCCAAACTACAACCCCAAATCCACTTATCACAAAATCGCAACACTGCAATTAAATCTGAATAATGAGGTTTTAGTTTAGAAAAAACAACTGAGTGTGGTGATGCACACCCTTAACCCCAGCTCTCGGGAGGCTGAGGCAGGGGATCACAGTGAGCTTAAGACCAACCTCAGCTACATAGTTCAAGGCCAGCCTGAACTACATAGCGAGACTGTCTCAAAAAACAATAAAACAAAACAAAAAACCCATACATTAATATATTTTGTCTTAAAGGAAAAACATGCATGCTGTAGGTTCCCCACCACTGCTTTAAACTGACTGAATATTTCCGCTGTCTCAGTTCTTGCTCTTATCTCACTGGTCCCATATATTTGGATACATACAGAGATGAGGCTAAGTCCGAAGTTTGTCATGAAGTTTCACAGTCCATCTTGGGGCAGAAGAGGATATTCTCAATATGAGAATCCTTGGTCTTGTTCGCATGAGACCTGACTTCCTCACCTCCTCCCCTCACCACTAGAACTCTGCTGAGGTCTCAAAATTCCATGTAGCTGCATTCAAAGTTATAATAGAAAGTACTTAGAGCCAGGTCCCAGCACTTGGGGAGGCTGAGGCAGGAGGATCACTGAGTGAGGCCGGCCTGAACTATACAGCAAGACCCTGTCTCAAAAATAAGTACTTAATTTCATGAAATCTAAAATAAAGTATAGGGCAAGCCAACCAATTACCCTGATCTGAATGTTACATGTTATATATTTGTATCAGAATGTCACACTGTATCCTCATAAATATGTATAATTACTAGGTATGAAAATGAAAATATACTTTAAAAAACATTTGCAAATACAATGTATTACTACTTAAGTCAGAAAACTTTAGACTTGTCTTTGCCTCCTAACTTTATTAAATATAATTGACTTACATTAAATTGTTACAGTTTATGTGTTATGGCCCCCCAAAACCTGATGTGCTCATAGGTGGGGCTTTTGGGAAGTGATTGACTCATGGGGACGTGATACTCATTAGTAGATTTGTCCACTTCTGAGCTTATGTGAGGTTGGGAAGTGCAGCCTGGTTGGAAGAGGTGGGTCACTGGGGGCGTGGCTAGGAAGGGTATGTCTCACTGTTTCCTCCCTTGACTGTCTCTGTTTCCTGGCCAGACTTAATGTAACTCACCTCCACTACACTCCTCTGCCAGGTCGTCCTGCCTTGGAGCCAGCCCAGTGGACTGAAAGGTGAACTAACATAAACCCATCTCCCTTTAAGTTTGAGGTGTTAGGTGTTTTGTCCCAGCAACAAGGGAAATAACTAGGACAATTATACATTATAAAGTGCAATTCTAGCACCCAAGGCAGGAGGATTGGTGTGAGTTCAAGGTCACTCTGAAGTATATAGTGAGACCCTACTTAAAAAAAACCAAAAAAAAAATATACTATTTCATAAGTTTTTCTATAGGTATACACCCATGAAACTACTACTACAGTGAAGATAATGACTATGTCCATCACTCCCAAAAATGTCCTCTTACAAGGCCTTACTTGGAGCATGAGATGGCATGTGATATCGAAACTGAGATATTGGTGGGGGGGCAGCAGCTGAACTTGAAACTCAGGGCGGCCGCCACTCCACCCACAGCTCCAGCGGGAACCTCTGCAGAGGAACGCGTGACGCCGTGGAACAGAGAAGCACCAGCCAAGGACACTGCCGCAGGGACCTCTGCGGAGGAACACGAGACACTGTAGTACAGAGAAGTGGCGGCTGTGAAGGACACACTGACTGGCGATGAGTGCTGACACCCAGCCATCAGGCGCGCAAGAGAGCCACTAGCTGGGTGCCATTGTGGGGGCGGGCAGCAGCTGAGCTCAGAAACTCAGGGCGGCCGCCACTACATCCATGGCTCCAGTGGGAACATCTGTGGAGTAACGTGAGATGCTGCGGTACAACGAAGCACCAGCCGAGAAGGACACACTGGCACTTTTCTTCCTGGTATTCCAAGACTGAGATTGTCTAAGGATCACAAAAAATACTGTGGCACAGAACCAAAGAACCAAGCACTACCCAAACAGGCAGCAACTTCTTATCTCCAACAAATTGAAAAGGTAGGATATTGCAGAAGGCTCAAAGCCCAAAAATAAGCTACACCTGGAAGATACCTCAGAGAGGTAGCCATCTCCTCAGAGTTTGAAATGCTAGCAATAAAGCAAATTACCATAGGCAATTTACAAACAGTAACCCAGGAATTAAACTAAGAAAGAAAAGAAAATGAGATGACACTTAAACAAGATGCAACCCCACACATCCAGTTCACCAAAGGCAAACCCAGGGGGCAGTGAGGTGGGACAAACCGAAAGCCACCCACCTGACTTCTCTCAAGTGGTAACAACAAAGCAGTTGAATGAGGCTCTGGAAAACTTTAAATCACAAATGATTTCTCAGATAACTGCAGAGATAATTTCCACAATGAAGACCATGATTAAGGATGCTAGAGCAGACACAAACAAAAAAATAGACGAGCTTAAGAAAATGATGGGAGCCATGAATGCTCAGCATAGGAAAGAAATGGACTCCATAAAGCAGATTCAAGCAGATATCCAGGAGAACAAAAATTCCATTGAAAGTATTTGTAGCAGATTAAACCAATGTGAGGACAGGATCTCAGATATAGAAGACAGGCTTGCAATTAGTGATCATGAAAAGAGAATTCTTAAAAATAGCAAGGGACAATGAAAAAATCCAGCAGCTGCTAGATGATGCAAAGAAGAGTAACTTAAGATTGATTGGAGTCAATGAAAAAGCAGGAGATAGCATAAATGACATCAGAACACTGTTCACAGATGTTATCACAGGAAATTTCCCTGGTAGAGAAAAAGAATTTGACATTCAGATAATTGAGGCTTGTAGAACTCCAATTAGCCATGATCAAAAAACATCTTCGGCCAGGCATATCATAGTGAAGATTCCAGAAATTCAACATAAGAGTAGAATCTTAAAAGCTGTTAGAGAAAAGAAACAAATCACCTCTAAAGGAAAACCTATCAGAATCACAGCAGACTTTTCAGCACCAACCCTCAAGTCAAGAAGAGCTTGAAATGATGTATTTCAAGTTCTAAAGGAAAATAATCCTCAACCTAGATTGATGTACCCTGCAAAACTATCTTTCAAAACTGATGGAGAAATAAAATACTTCCATGACAACATGTGAAAAAATTTATAACCACCAAACCAGCACTCCAAAATATTTTGAAGGACATTCTAGAAAGGGATAACAAGGACTACAACTCCAGAAACCCCAACAGAAGGAATCCACCAGGCAGAGAAAATGATTAAAGAGAGGGAGGGAAAAATAAAAATTAAAAGAGGGGGAGCCAACAACAAGAAAATAACATGACAAAGATAAGTCAATACATATCAGTTTTAACCATTAATGTTAATGGTCTCAATTCACCAAT
The DNA here is from genome assembly GCA_028451465.1 of Erethizon dorsatum. NCBI lineage: Eukaryota > Metazoa > Chordata > Mammalia > Rodentia > Erethizontidae > Erethizon > Erethizon dorsatum. The sequence goes on from CM051823.1 coordinate 112,697,965, forward strand.
CAAAAGGCACAGACTGGCAAATTGGATCAAGAAGCAAGATCCAACAATATGCTGTATACAAGAAACACATTTAATTCAAAAAGAAATCCACAGACTGAAAGTCAAAGGATGTAAAACAATACTCCATGCCACAGGAACCCAGAAGCAGGGGTAGCTATTCTTTTTGCAGACAAAGTGAATTTCAAGCCAAGAATGATTCAGAGAGAGAAAGAAGGTCACTACATCCTTGTAAAGGGAACAATCCAAGAGGAAGAGATAACAATCATAAATATATATGCAACAAATACCAGTGCACCCAACTATATAAAACAAATATTAATGGACATGAAAAATCAAATAACCACTAATACAATTGTATTGGGGGATCTCAATACTCCACTGACACAAAAAGACAGATCAACCAGACAAAAAATCAACAATGTAGGGCCGGTGAGACGGCTCAGCGGCTTAAGCGCCTGCCTTGCAAGCGCGAAGGCCCGAGTTCGACTCCCGGAACCCACATACGAAAAAGGGGCCGGTGATATCGCTCAGCGGCACGGGTGCCTGTTGGTGCATGAGGTCCTGAGGTCGTCCCCCCGGTACCCACAAAAAAAAAAAAAAAAAAAAAAAATCAACAATGTAATATGAGAACTGAACCAAACTTTGGAACAAATGGACTTAGTAGATGTCTACAGAGTGTTCCACCCCACAACATCAGAATACACATTCTTCTCAGCTGTACATGGGACATTCTCCAAAATAGACCACATACTAGCTCATAGAACCTGCTTAAGTAAATGCAAAGGAATTGAAATTATCCCATGTATATTATCAGACCATAGTGCAATGAAATTGGAAATTAATGGCAAAAGAAACTATAAGAATTTGCTAAACACATGGAAATTAAATAGCACCCTACTGAACAACCAATGGGTCACAGATGAAATTAAAAAAGAAATTAGACAGTTTCTGCAACTGAATGATAACGACAGTACAACATACTGGAACTTATGGGATACAATGAAAGCAGTCCTAAGAGGGAAATTTATAGCATTAAATTCCTATATCAGGAAAACAATGCAAGCACAAATAAACAACCTAATGGTGAACCTCAAACTTCTAGAAAAAGAAGAGCAGGCTAAGCCAAAAGCTCGTACAAGGGAGGAAATTATAAAGATCAGAGCAGAAATTAACGTACTGGAGACTAAAAAAAAATACAAAGAATCAATGAATCAAAGAGTTGGTTCTTTGAAAAGATTAAATAAAGTCGACAAACCCTTATCCAACCTTATTAGAAAAAGGAAAGAAAGTACTCAAATCCATGCAATTAAGAATGAAAAGTGTGATATCACAATGGACCCTGCAGAAATCCAGAAGATCATCTATACCTACTTTGAAAACTTGTATTCTAATAAGATGGAAAATGTAGAAGAAATGGACAGATTCCTAGATACATATGAATTACCAAAGCTCAACCAAGAAGATATAAAAATCCTAAATAAACCAATAACAATCAATGAAATTGAAGATGTAATTAAAAACCTCCCAACAAAGAAAAGCCCAGGCCCTGATGGATTCACTGCCGAATTCTACAAGAAATTTAGAGAAGACCTAACACCACTACTTCTCAAACTCTTTAATGAAATTGAAAGGGAAGCAATACTCCCAAATTCACTCCTGGAAGCAAGCATTACCCTGATACTAAAACCAGAGAAGGACCCAACTAACAAAGAGAACTACAGACCAATCTCCCGAATGAACATAGATGCAAAAATCCTCAATAAGATACTGGCAAACAAAATGCAGCAAATCATCAAGAAGAATATACACCATGACCAAGTTGGATTCATCCCAGGGATGCAGGGATGGTTCAGTATACGTAAATCAATAAATGTAATACACCATATTAACAGAATCAAGGACAAAAATCATATGATCATCTCAATAGATGCAGAAAAAGCTTTTGACAAAGTCCAGCACCCATTCATGATAAAAACCCTACAGAAAATTGGAATAGATGGTCTTTATCTCAATCTGATAAAAGCTATCTATGACAAACCAACAGCCAATATCATCCTAAATGGACAACTGAAAGCCTTCTCTCTAAAATCAGGAACAAGACAAGGATGTCCACTGTCCCCACTCTTATTCAACATAGTCCTGGAAACTTTAGCCAGAGCAATTAGACAAGAGCAAGAAATAAAAGGAATAATGATTGGAAAGGAAGAAGTTAAATTATCATTATTTACAGATGACATGATACTCTACATAGAAGACCCCAAAAACTCTACTAAAATAAGCAAATTCAGTAGTGTAGCTGGATACAAAGTCAACACTGAAAAATCAATAGCCTTCCTGTACACCAATAACGAGCTCACTGAGAAAGAAATTAGGGAAACAACACCTTTCACAATCCCATCTAAAAAAATGAAATACCTAGGAATCAATCTCACAAGGGAAGTAAAAGACCTCTACACTGAAAACTACAGTACTCTGAAAAAGGAGATTGAAGAGGATATCAGCAAATGGAAAGATATCTCTTGCTCTTGGGTCAGAAGAACCAATATAGTGAAAATGGCCATACTTCCAAAACTGTTATACAGATTTAATGCAATTCTGATCAAAATTCCAACAATGTATCTCACAGAATTAGAGAAAACAATCCTAAAATTCATCTGGAACCAGAAGAGACCTAGAATAGCCAAGGCAATTCTGGGCAACAAATGCAAGGCAGCGGGCATCACAATCCCTGATTTGGAATCATACTATAAAGCTACTGTGATAAAAACAGTGTGGTAAAAAAACAGACCCGAAGATCAATGGAATAGATTAGAAGATGCAGAAACAACTCCAGACATACTAAGCCACCTTGTCTTTGACAAAGGTGCCAAACACATTCAGTGGAAGAAAGATAGCCTCTTTAATAAATGGTGCTGGAAAAATTGGCTCTACACATGCCGAAGATTAAAATTAGACCCATATCTTTCACCGTGCACTAAACTAAATTTGAAGTGGATCAAAGAACTAAATATTAAAACAGAAACATTAAATCTCCTGGAAAATAGAATAGGTAAAACTCTTGAAGACATTGGTGTAGGCAAAGACTTTATGAATAAAACCCCCATCACACAGGAAGTATCACAAAGAATCAACAACTGGGATCTCATCCTATTGAAAAGCTTTTGCACAGCAAGAGAAACCACCAGCAGAGTGAAGAGACAACCCACAACATGGGAAAAAATGTTTGCCAGCTATTCCTCAAAGGATTACTATCGAGAACATACAAAGAACTCAAAAAACATCAGACCTCCCAAATTTAAAGACCCAATCCAAAAATGGGCATCTGAGATGAATAGACACTTCTCAGATGAAGAAATACAAATGGCAAATAAATATATGAAAAAATGTTCAACATCTCTAGTCATTTGAGAGATGCAAATTAAAACAACCCTGAGATTCCATCTCACCCCAGAAAAAATGGCTATTATCAAGAAGTCAACTAATAACAAATGCTGGAGGGGCTGTGGGGAAAAAGGAACCCTTCTCCACTGTTGGTGGGAGTGTCGACTGGTGCAGCCACTGTGGAAATCAGTGTGGAGACTCCTCAAAAAACTAGCATTAGAGGTCCCATTTGACCCAGCTATTCCCCTTCTGGGTATCTCCCCAGAAGAATTAAAAACATCGTACCACAGCGATATATGTGCACCCATGTTTATAGCAACACAATTTGTAATAGCTAGATCGTGGAAACAACCCAAATGCCCATTAACCGAGGAATGGATAAAAAAGATGTATTTCTATACAATGGAGTACTACTCAGCCATAAAGAAAGATAAACCAGAAACTTTTATAGGTAAATGGATGCAACTCGAGAAAATACTCACAAGCGAAATAAACCAGATGCACATTTGTAAACATCATACTGTCTCCCTAGTATGAAAATGCAACTTCACTGTTACTATTCCATTCCTTAGTCTTCTATTTTTACCTAGCTTTTACATGGCTTAATCTTATACTGAGTAATATTTTTCTCCAAAAGGTATTTGTACATTCTCTAATGCTTGAGTTTGTTAATACATGAGAATGTTTACTTGTTGTCTTTAAAAAAATAAATAAATAAAATAGTTTGAAAAAAATAAAAATAAAAGAAAAATGAAATCATAAAAGAAAAAAATGGAAAAAAAAGAAAAGAAACTGAGATATTGAGTAAGCAGTTACAGAAGTCTATAAAGTTTATCAACATATAGAGGGTCTATTTAAACCCATAATTTTTTCTTTTTTTAAATAGGGGCTTTGCTGTGTTCCCTAAGCTGGCCTCAAACTCGTGGGCTCAGAAAAGTGCCTTGAAATTTAATGCACAGCATGAAAATTGAAGGAATCGATGTTTAATGACAACTTTGCAAAGTAACACAGTGATCGTCAGGTGAGAATGAGATGAAGACTTTAGGAAGTGTAATAAGGTTTTTTTTGTCAGATATTGTGGAGAAAATGGAGTTGACCATAGAGAAGTTACAAGTTTGTTTAGCAATGCTAAAGTGCCTGAAGAACCTGAAAACTACCAATTTTAATAAAATTAATCAGCATATTTCTTCACTATTCTCCTGCTATGCTCATCTTCCTGGGAGCAGAAAACAAATGACTAAATTCATCCAAAATTAGGGATAAACTGCCCAGAAGGAATACCAATGATGGGCCAATAGTACTGAGGTGCAGGTACAAGTATTAGAATTACTAGCCGTGTTTGTTTTTTGTTTCTTGTTTTTGGTTTTCTTTTGTTTTGTTTTATTGCTTGTTTTTGAGGCAGGGTTTTGCTATGTAGTTCAGGCCAGGTCTTGAACTTACCGTGTATCCCAGGCTGGCCTTGAACTCATAGCACTCCTCCTGCCTCAGCCTCCTGAGTGCTGGGATTACAGATGAGCACCACCCCACCCAGCTAGAGTTACTAACCTTGTGATCCAGGCTGATTGGAAGTGGACTGGCAAACTGCCTCAGGTAATGACAAAGATCAGATGTACCACATGAGGGTGCTAATGCAAACAAGGTAAAATAAGGTCCTTTCTGGTTACTGTTCAGAACAACCCCACAGAATATCATATTGCATGATTTGTTCATCTCTCTCTGAACTGAAGTGTAAATTCTTTGAAACCAGAGACTATGCCCTTTAACCTCTATAAGTTCAGTGCCTAGGACAATATATGACATCCATAGAATATTTGTCTAATTGAATGAAATTCAGTATGTAGAGTGAGCACTGATGATGTGATTTAAAATCTCCAAAAGAGATATAAAGGATATCTGAAAAATTAGACACTGTTATGGGTTAAATGTTTGTTTGCCATCACCAAATTCACATGTTGAAGTACTCCAAAAAGAAATGTAATATAAGCTGGGCATGGTGGCACACGCCTGTAATCCTAGCACTGAGGAAGCTGAGGCAGCAGGATCACCATGGGTTTGAGGCCAGCCTGGACTACATAGTGAGACCCTGTCACCCCCCAAAAAATATAATGTAAGCTGAGAGGTTTTATTGGTGATGAAGTTAAGATGTACCCCAGAGACTACAACGTACTGCCCCAGAGGACTTTAGTATGTTTAATGCCTATATTCACTGATATAAATAGATTGAGTATTAACAACAACCCCAAACAGTACTTTTTTTTTTCTTTTTTAAATCTTTTTGAGACAAGGTTTCACCATGCAGTTCAGGCTGGCTTTGAACTCACTTTGCAGCCCAAGCTGGCCTCAAACTCATGGAGATCCTGCTGCCTCAGCTTCCCGAGTGCTAGGATTACAGGTGTGTGCCACCATGCCCAGCCCAAACCATACTTTTATATAAAAATAGTTGCCTAGCTGGGCATGGTGGTGCACACCTGTCACTCCAGCACTCCGTAGGCTGAGGTGGGGGGGTCACTCTGATTTTGCAGCCAGCCTGGGTAACATAGTTCAAGGCCAACCTGGACTAATACATAAAAAGACCCTGTCTAAAAAACAAAAAATTGCCTAAACCTATTTGGCCATTATTTTATTATTGCTAATACCCATATTTTAATAAGTGGAGATCATATCATCTATAATTACATTTCTTTTTTCAAAAATGAATGTACAGGGGCCGGTGAGATAGCTCAGTGGTATAAGCGCCTACCTGACAAGTGCAAAGTCCTGAGTTTGACTCCTGGTTCCCACATAAAGGAGCAAAAGGGCCGGTGATATCGCTCAGTGGCACAAACGCCTGCTGGCAAGTGCAAGGTCCTGAGTTTGACTCCCAGTACCCACATAAAAAATGAATGTACAAACGTTGCTGAATATAACCATATCTCTAGAAATGTCAGGACTGTTTTGAAATTCATGGATTTTAGCTAGGGTATGGTAGCACATACCTGAAATCCCAGCACTCAGGAGGCTGAGGCAAGAGAATTGCTGCAAGTTCAAGGACAGTCTGGGATACACAGTGAATTCAAAGCCAGCCTGAACTACATAGCGAGACCCTGTCTCAAAAGTAAATAAATAAATAAAATGCCATTTCTGTCTTAAGATGCTCTTGCAAGAATACAGCATAAAATAAGCCAAAACATCTTTATAGCCAGCAGTGGTGGCACACGCCTACACTCCCAGCACCTGAGAGGTTGAGGCAGGAAGATCACTGCAAGTTTGAGGCCACCCTGAGCTACATGGCAAGACCCTGTCTCCAAAAATTCTTTATACATAATGTCTTACCTCTTAGGAAGTTCAGTGGTAATGTGAGTAATTGATTTAGTGACTCCTTTATGTTAAGAACCCAGGATTTTTCCATTTCACTTCTCTAACACCTTCAGTCTATACATTTTGCCCTTGGGATTTCTGTCATGGTCACAGAACAGTAGCAATTCCAGACATCATAGCTGGATACAACATTAGCTAGAGGAAGGGAGGGAATACATCTTACTTTTATTTCTTTTTGGGAATGAGGAATTCTGTGTCAGAAATCCCCTGTCATTTATCACTATTAAATTACATATTAATTCCTAACCCACTTATTATAAAGGAAAATTGGGGAAAGTCACTGCATGATTGATGTGGACTGATCACTGGGGGCATAGAATGAGTATCGGGGAGTCAACAATAGTACTGCTAGCACATCATCTTACACACGCTTCTACCCGAATATAAGTGACAAACTGAATGTCTTGGGATCATGTCTGTAAAATACTGCTACTGAGACATCCACTTTTTGTAGGCAATATGTATTAAATAATTTTTCTAATAAAGAGATATCTGTTATAAGACACTGGCATTCTCTATTCTTTGTAATAATGTCACAGCTCTGCAAGATATCTGATCAGTCTTCCCAAAAAATTTTTCTTGGATAAATCTAGCAAGCAAAACTCTAGAAAGCTAATTATAGGCATGAATAAAAGAATATGTGATTTATCACTTCAGCTTTTGTAGCATCTTCAGAAGGGAAGTTCTTCAAATACACATTAAATACTTCTATTAACTAGTGATACCAGTCTAGCCAGTAGTATTTTCTATCTTTGTAAATAGTCATGTCTCAAAGAGTATGATATGCTCAAATACTGTGTGAATGTTCATTGTAGATTTTTGATTAATATTAAACTTGGCAAATTTGGAGAAGTCCAAATATAAGAAACTCTCTCCTATGCAGTTTTCTATTTACATTTTGTGGTTATTTATTTATGAGGTGGGGATCTCACTCTGTTGTCCAGGATGGTCCCAAACTCCTGGCCTCAAGCAATCTCTTCCCTTAGCTTCTTGGGTAGCTGGGACTATCCATCAACATGTACTACCATGCCCAGACTTTTTTTTTTGGGGGGGGGTCTTTTTGAGACAGGTTTTTCTATGCAGTTTAGGCTTGCCTTGAACTTTGTACCCCAGGCTGGCCTTGAACTTGCAGTGATCTTCCTGCCTCAGCCTCCTGAGTGCTGGGATTACAGGCATGGTTTTATGTTTTGTTTTTGAACTTTTAGTCAAGTTTTCACTTGAATAAAGAATTGTCTGAGGAACACAAACTTCCAAAGTAAGTACACATTTTTTATTCTTGGCACAAGGTTCTGGGGTGTTTGTATCTAATATCCTAAAGGCTCTATTTTTAACCTATTTAAAAAGTTAAGTGATGAGCATCCTCAAAAGATTTCTGCCACTAAGGCTGGAGTAGGCACTGTAGTATCAGGTAGCTCCCTAGGCTGTGCTGAATGGAAGGGCCTCAGCACTGGCACCCTTTACATCGCTGAGAGCCACCTGTCTTGGTTAGATGGTTCGGGATTAAAATTCACATTAGAATACTTCACCATTAGTTCATGTGCTGTGTCCAGGGACCTATAGGCTTATCCACAAGAGCATTTGCATATTATGGTGAATCCTAAATTTGAAGAAGAAAAGAATCTCTTGCTGATGAGGAAGAGGAAGACAGAGGTTATGATGTTGAACCTCTTACTGAATTTAGATTTGTGCTGAGTGATAAATCAGCACTGGGGCCAATGTTCACTGCAATATGTGGAAGCCAGCCCTTGCAACCAGATCCTAAGAATAAAGACAGAAGGTGTTATGGTTTGTGTCTGGTTGTCCCCCCAAAGTCTCATGTAGTCATAGGGGGGCTGGCTTTTTGGAGACGGCTGAATCTAGAGTTTGTGATTAGTTCATTGTCTAGTGCTGGGATTGAGGGTGTGAGGGCTATACTCACCCTAGGGCAGGTAGCCTCCACACGACATGAGAGAGGAAAAGAGGTTTGCTCTCCCTTTTGCTCTTGTTGCTTTTGCTGTCTTCCACTGCTATGAACTGTTGCCCCTCTGCCATATGCCACTCTGCCTTGGAGCCAACTGATTATGGACTGATATCTCTGCAAACTGTGAGCCAAATAAAACTTTCCCTCTTTAACTTTGGGTGTTAAGTATTTTGTCTCAGTGAGAGAAAAGTAACTAAGATAGATGGTTAAAATGGAGAAGAGTTGCCATGAGTGGTGGCACATGCCTGTGATCCCAGCACTTGGGAGGCTGAGGCAGGAGGATCCCTGTGAGTTCGAGGCCAGCCTGAGCTACAAAGTGAGTTCAAGCCCAGCCTGAACTACAGAGCAAGACCTTGTCTCAAAAGACAAAAAAAAAAAAAAAAAAAAAGATGGAGAAGAGTATGACATGGAAGCACATGAACAAGGACAGGAGATATCTTGAAGGAAGATTATCCCATTTAACAGCAGAAGGGCAAGCCACATCGGAAAGAATAAAAGAATGCTTTCTCAGTCTTTGAGCAGCTAATTTAACAAGGCTGGTGTCCAGACAGAAGATTCACTAATGAATCATGGAGATGGCATGGAGGTAGACACCACAACAGTTACTGGACAGCTTGAGGATGCAGATGTTGATCACTGAAAATTATTTTATATATATATTTTATTAATTAAGTTTATTGGTACATTTTAGGTATACATAATGATCACATTCATTATAGGAAATTTGTACCTGTACATGATATATCTTGTTCTTTTATTCCCATTCCCTTCTCCTCCCTTCAACTCCTCCTCCCCTCCTTACTTACAAAAGTTTGTTTCCATTTTTTCCTTCTTTTCTTGTTTTTGTTCTTTTCCCTTCCTTCCTATCCCCCTCCCACCTCCCTGTTAACCTTCCCATATGAACATTTTCTCCCTATTTACAAATATATATTATATATTTTGGTCCTTATTTACACTTTCAGGTTCTCACACCAGAGAAATGCAGTGGTATTTATACATGTGTGTCCAGTTTATTTCAGTTAAGAGTATGGTCTCAAGGTGCATCATTTAGCTAAAAAGGTCTCAAGCTTATCCTTCTTTATGGGAAAGTAGTACTCCATTCCATATTTTTAAAAAAACACATCTTTATCCATTCATTGGTTGATGGGCATTTGGGCTGTTTCCAAGATTTAGCTATTACAAACCACTGCTATAAACATGGGTGTGCATATATCACTGTGATATGATGCTTTTTTTTTTTTGAGACAGGTCTCACTACATAGTCCAGGCTGGCCTTGAACTTGTTTATGTAGCCCAGGCTGCCCTCAAACTCATGGCGATCCTCCTGCCTCAGATTCTACAGTGCTTGGATTGCAGGCATGCACCACCATGCCCAGCAAATGCTTAACACTTTCAGAAAGATACCAAGAAGGGGAAAAGCTGGATCAAGTGGAACCTCTAGTTTTCTTTTTTTTTTTTTTTTTTTTTTTGTGGGTACCGGGGGTCAAACTCAGGACCTCGTGCTTGCCAAGCAGGCGCTTATGCCACTGAGCCATCTCACCAGCCCTAGTTTTCTTTTTTGAGGAATCTCCTCACTGATTTCCAGAGTGGTTGCACCAGTCTACACTCCCCACAATAGTGGAAGAGTTCCTTTTTCCCCCTAGTCCTGCCAGCATTTGTTAATTGTTGATTTCTTGATGATAGTCATTTTATCTGGAGTGAGATGGAATCTCAATGCTGTTTTACTTTGCATCTCTTGAATGAGCAGTGATTTTGAACATTTTTTCATCTATTTATTTGCCATTTCTACTTCTTTATCTGCGGCATGTCTGTTCATTTCAGATGCCCATTTTTTTATTGGGTCTTTAAATTTGGGGGCTCTGATTTTTTTTTAGTTCTTTATGTATTCTAGATAGTAGTCTTTTGTCTGAGGAACAGCTGGCAAAAATCTATTTGCACACTGTGGGTTAGCTATTCACTCTGTTGGTGGTTTCTATTGCTGTGCAAAAGCTTTTTAATAAGATGAGATCCCAGTTGTTCTTTGTGATAGTTCCTGTGCTGTTAGGGTTTTGTTCATAAAGTCTTTGCCTATACCAATGTCTTCAAGAGTTCTACCTATTCTATCTTACAGGAGATTTAGTGTTTCTGTTTTAATATTTAGATGTTTGATCCATTTCAATTTCACTTTAGTGCATGGTAAAATATATGAGTCTAGTTTTAATTTCTGGCATGTGGAAAGCCAGTTTTTCCAGCACGACTTATTAAAGAGACTATCTTTCTCCCAGTGTAGGTGTTTGGCTCCTTTGTCAAAGATAAGGTGGCTAAATGTGTCAGAGTTGTTTCTGTATCTTCCTTCTAGTGTGTCAGGTCTGGTTTTGTTGTTGTTGTTGTTGTTGTTGTCATTGTCGTTGTTTTTTTTTTGGGGGGTTGGGTTTTTTTTTTTTTTTTTGCCAGTACTGTGCTGCTTTTATCACAGTAGCTTTGTAATATAATTTCAAGTCAGGGATTGTGATGGCCCCTGCCTTGCTTTTGTTGCCCAGAATTGCCTTTGCTATTCTAGGTCTCTTCTGATTCCAAATGAATTTTAGGATCGTTTTCTCTAATTCTGTGAGATATGGTGTTGGAATTTTGATCGAGATTTCATTAAATCTATATAACAATTTTGGGAGTATGGCCATTTTTACTGTATTGGTTCTTCCTACCCAAGATCAAGGGATATGTTTCCATTTTCTGCTATCCTTTTCAATCTCCTTTTTAAGAGTGCTGTAGTTTTCAATGTAGACATCTTTTACTTTTCTTGTTAGATTGATTCCTAGGTATTTCCTTTTTTTGGATACTATTGTGAAAAGTGTTGTGTCCCTAATTTCCCTTTCTCTAAGTTTGTTATCCATTTATAGGAAGGCTATTGATTTTTGAGTGTTGACTTTGTATCCAGCTAGGCTACTGAATTTGGTTATTAAATCTGGAAGTCCTTTGGTGGAGTTTTTGGGTCTTCTATTTAGAGTATCATGTCATCTGTGAATAATGATAATTTAACTTCTTCCTTTCCCATCCTTATTCCTTTTCTTTCTCTTGTGCAATTCCTCTGGCTAATGCTTCCAGAAGTAGATTGAATAAGAGTGGTGAGAATGGGCATCCTTGTCTTGTTCCTAATCTTAGAATGAAAGTGTTCAGTTTTTCTCCATTTAGTAGGATGTTGGCTGTTGGTTTATTCTGAGTGCTGGAATTAAAGGCATGTAAACATAATGTTCTTTTTTCCTTTTTCTTTTGAGACAGCATCCCACTACATAGTCCAGGCTGGCCTTGAACTCGCTCTGTAGCCCAGGCTGGCCTCAAACTCATGGCAATCCTCCTGCCTCAGTCTCCTGAGCTCTAGAATTACAGGCATGTTCCATCATGCCTGGCTTAGGTTTTTTGCTTTTGTTTTGTTTTTATTTTTTGTCTTTTTGAGATAAGGTTTCACTTGAACTCACTCTGTAGCCCAGGCTGGCCTTGAACTCACAGTGATTCTCCTGCCTCAGCCTCCCAAGTGCTGGGATTACAGCTGTGCACCACCATACCTGGCTGGCTGTTGGTTTCTCAAAGGTAACTTTTATCAGATTGAGATAAAGACCATCTATTCCAATTTTCTGTAGGGTTTTTATCATGAATGGGTGCTGGACTTTGTCAAATGATTTTTCTGCATCTGTTGAGATGATCATATGGTTTTTGTCCTTGGCTCTGTTAATATGGTGTGTTACATTTATTGATTTGCACATGTTGAACCATCCTTGCATCCCTGGGATGAATCCTACTTGGTCATGGTGTATAATCTTCCTGATGATTTGCTGCATTCTGTTTGCCAGTATCTTATTGAGTATTTTTGCATCTGTGTTCATTGGACAGATTGACCTGTAGTTCTCTTTTTTGGTTGGATCCTGCTTTGGTTTTGGTAGGAGGATAATGTTTCCAGGAATGAATTTGAGAATATTGCTTCCCTTTCAATTTCATTAAAGAGTTTGAGAAGTAGTGGCATTAGGTCTTCTCTAAATTTCTTGCAGAATTCAGCAGTTAATCCATCATGGCCTGGGCTTGTCTTTGTTGGAAGGTTTTTAATTACATCTTCAATTTAATTGACTGATATTGGTTTATTTAGAGGTTTTATGTCTTCTTTACTCAGCTTTGGTAATTCATATGTGTCTAGGAATCTCTCCACTTCTTCTCTGTTTTCCATATTATTATAATACAGGTTCTTAAAGTAAATATAGATGATCTTCTGGATTTCTGCAGGATCTATTGTGATTTCACCCTTTTCCTGTTGCTGGATCCCTTTTTCCCCTCTGTTTAATTGCTTGCCTTGCATGGTAGATTTGTTCTGTTGGGGTTCGTGGAGTTGTATCATCTCTTTCTAGGATATCCTTCCGAACATTTTGGAATGCTGATTTCATTTTCATGAATTTCCTCAAGTGTTCTTTGTCATGGAAGTATCTTATTTCTCCATCAATTTTGAAAAATACTTTTTTTTTGTGGGTACCGGGGGGTCGACCTCAGGACCTCACGCGCCAACAGGCACCCGTGCCGCTGAGCGATATCACTGGCCCCTTCTTCGTATGTGGGTTCTGGGAGTCGAACTCGGGCCCTCACACTTGCAAGGCAGGCGCTTATGCCGCTGAGCCATCTCACCGGCCAGAAAAATACTTTTGCATGGTACATCAATCTGGGTTGGAAGTTGTTTCCGTTAGGGCTTGAAATACTTCAATCTCTCCTTGACTCTTGAGGGTTTGTGTCAAGATGTCTACTGTGATTCTTATGGGCTTTCTTTATACATGATTTGTTTCTTTTCTCTAACAGCTTTTGTGTGTGTGTGTGTGTGTGTGGGTACCGGGGGGTCGACCTCAGGACCTCGCGCACCAGCAGGCGCCCGTGACACTGAGCGATATCACCGGCCCTTTTTTCGTATGTGGGTTACGGGAGTCAAACTCAGGCCCTCACACTTGCCAGGCAGGTGCTTATGCCGCTGAGCCATCTCACTGGCCCTCTAACACCTTTTAATATTCTGTTCTTAAGTTGAATTTCTAGAATCTTGACTATTATATGCCTTGGTGTAGATTTTTTTTTGATCATGGCTAATTGGAGCTCTATATGCTTCACTAATCTGTATGTCAAATTCTTTTTCTATGACTGGGAAGTTTTCGGCCATGCCTTCTTGTGAACAGGTTTTTTATGTCATTTCCACTATCTCCTGCTTTTTCATTGACTCTGATCAATGTTACATTATTCTTCTTTGCAGCATCCATCAGCTACTATATTGATTTCTCATGGTCCCTTGGTATGTTTAAGAAATCTTTCTTTTCATGATCACTAACTGTAATCCTGTCTTCTATATCTGAAATTGTGTACTCACATTGGCTCAGTCTGCTGTATATACTTTCAATGGAATTTTTAATCTCCTGGAAATCTGTTTGAATCTGTTTTATGGATTTCATTTCTTTCCTGTGTGGGACATTCATGGTTTCCATCATTTTTCTAAGCTCCTCTATTTTTTTATCTGTATCTGCTCTAAAGTCACAAACCACGTCTTTCATTATGGTCACCATCCCTGTAGTTTTCTAAGAGATTATTTCTGATTTGATTTTTTTCTAGAGCCTCATTCATCTGCTTTGTTACTTCTGCTGTTACCAGGTTGGTGGCTTTTGGACTATTTCACCTTATTGCCTCTTTGGTTTGCCTTTGTTGGGCTGGAGTTCTGGGGTTGCATCTTGTTTAACTATCTTCTCGGTTTTTTGTTTTTTGTTTTAGTTTAATTCCTGGGTTGATTCTTGTAAATTGCCTATGACAAGTAGATTTATTGCTGGCATTTAGAACCCATAGGAGCTGGTGTGGTGCATGCCTATAGTCACAGCACTCAGGAGGCTGAGGCAGGAGGATTTCCATGAGTTTGAGGCCAGCCTGGGCTACGTAGTGAGTCAGGGCCAGCCTGAACTACATAGCGAGACCCCATCTCAAAAAAAACTAAAATTAAAAAAGAACCCATAGGAAGTGACTACTTCTCAGAGATGTCTTCCATGTATAGCTGGCTTTTTGGTTTTGCATCTCTTGCCAGATCCTACCTCTTCAGTTTATTGGGGATAAGAAGTTGCTGCCTACTTGATCTAGCCCCTGGTTCTTTAGCACTAGCCTATAGTACTTTTTATGACCCTTAGCCAATCTCAGACTTGGCATACCAGGAAGAATGATTAGATCAATTTTGTTACCTTCACTAAAGTGAAAATCAGCAATTACAATAGCATCAAACACAGCCTAGAAAATGACAAACTGAGATAGCTATTAATTTGCCACCTTTTACTGTATGAACTAGATCTGAGGTTATACAACAAAATCTGAAATGAACCAGAAAATTATATGCAGTAAATAAGCCCTCAATATGTTGATTTTTACCCTTGGGGGAGAAAATTTAAAAGGGGCTGGGGGAAAAGTAGAGAAATAGAGGAAGAAGAAAGAGGAGGAGGAGAAAAAAGAAGAAAAAGAAAAGAAGGAGGAGGAGAGGAGGAGGAGGGATTAAAAGCAAGGCTGGAGGACAAAGGAAGATCACCCAAACTTTGGGAAACTGGTGAAGAAGACAAGAGGGAAAGACAGAAGAAAGAAATAAGAAGAAAAACAGAACAGAACAACAATAAAAACCCTAGTTACTGTGCTCACACTCATATGAAAACAAGAACAAGCACTCATGAGAAAACAAAACAAAACAACAAAAAATAAGAAAAGTGAGAATAAAAGAAGAAAGTAGAAAAAAATCCCACTTCAGGGCATTTCTCTGCTGTCACTTGTAGATGATGTGGACAGATTGAGTCCCAATCCAAGTTGATTAATTCCAGCAAGCCAGCTATAGCTTTATGGTGAGGTAGTGGATTATCCTAGGGAGCCTGTACCTTCTGGCAATGAGGCTGGAGTCAGATGTTTTAGCCTGCTGCAGTCCATGTGCCTCCTGTTAGCTTGAACTCAGCTCCCTATAGTTTAAACTCTGCTCCTGGACCTCCTGCTGACTTGAACTGGGCTCTCTGACCCTGTCACCTGGAGCCACTAGATGGAGCCATGCAGCACATGTTCTGAGTTCCTAGCTCTGTTGGCCCCTCTCCAACATGGCTATGGGCCAATTGCCCTCTCCCTGGGGACATCTGAACCTGAATAACTCACCAGCCACTGCAGTCCACTGCATCCACTGCTCTGTTCCACTGGTGTTTTTCTCCCTGGAGGCCTCCTAAGTTGCCAGATATCACCATGCATCTGCAGATTCAAGCTGCCTTTCCCATGCAGTGAAAGCACTGCCTGCCACCTCCTTCTTCACTGAAGTGTCTCTTCTCCCCTTCTAATTCAATTCTCACTTCAGATCCTTCTTGGGCCCTGGGGACCTACTTACCTCCTTCCTCTCTTCCTTATGTTGGTATATTCCAGTGTCTGGACACCAAATCTCAGAGAGGCTCTTCCATTCCATGGAGGCTCACCATTCCACCATCTTTCTGGAAGTTCCCAGATATTTCAGGGTCAGAGGTGGAAGAGTCCCAATGCCAACTGCAATATCAGAGGTGGGAGAATCCAAAATGACCATTTGTGCATTGATGAGTCGCAGGCTCCAATTGCAGTCATAGGTCAAAAGCCTGGAATCAAAATGTAGAGTCAGTCACCAGTTCAAATCTCTATTAGAAGGCTGAAGAGTCTGCATTGGAAAGCTGAAGAAACTGGAGTTCATTGCCCAAAGGCAATGGCAAAGACTGGAGCCCTTCCCAAAAAAAAAAAAAAAAAAAAAAAAAAAGTGGGACAGGAAAAAGAACAGCTGAAGTTAAGATGGCTCTTTGGGGCCCAGAGACACCCTGATACCTAAAAGAAAAGACAGAAGTCTCAGAAGTTTCAGCTTCTGTCATTCTCCACAGAGACAAGAGTCTTTGCTAATTAGGGGCCTAGATTAATTAATTCAGACCTCTCTAGATAGCCTCTTGGGAAACATCCTAGCTGGAGATCCTACCACTGATACAAGTGTTTCTGGCTAGCTTCTGCTCCTTCTGCCCTGTTTTTCAAGTCTGCTTTCTGATAGCTTCCTAGGTAATATCCTTTAATTTTTGTAATGTTAGTTTTCTATAATGGTACAAGTGAACTGGGATGAAGTCCTCAATGTACTCCTGATGATCAATTGTTTTGTCTTTGTATTAACTTAACAAATAAATCTAGATTTTTCTATTGAAAAATAAGTTATTAAAAAAACATATAGGGCTGGGAATGTAACTCCACTATAGAGCACTTTCCTAGCATGTGCGAGGCATTGAGTTTATCTCCAGCACTGCAGAAAGTATGAAAGAATTTAAGAAGGAAAGAAGAGAAAGAGAAAAACAGAGAAAGAAAGAAGAAAAAAGAAAGAAAGGAAGGAAGGAAGGAAAGGAAGGAAGAAGGAAGGAAGGAAGAAAGAAAGAAAGAGAAAAGAAAGAAAGAAGGAAATAAATAAATAAATAAATAAATAAATAAATTCCAGCCAATCAGCTAGGCATGATGGTGCACACCTGTAATCCCAGCACTCTGAGAGGCTGAGGCATGAGTATAGCAAGTTTGAGCCCAACCTGGGCAACTTAATGACTTAGCAAGAACTTCAAAATAAAATGTAAAAAGGGCTGGAGATGTAGTTTACAGCAAAGGCCCTGGGTTTAATCTTGGTACTGGAAAAAAAAAAGATATAAAATGTAAAAATAAAAATATTAAAATAACAATTCTACCATTTAGAGATGACCATTTTTATGTATTTTTCTATGCAGATATAAATTTTCATAAAATTTGAATTATGCTGTGTTTGGTTTGTTACCCTGATTTTTACACTTAATATGCTATCATAACTTTCAATGTCATGCCTGGCGTGATGGCACACACCTGTAATCCCAGCATTTGGGAGGCTGAGGCAGAAGGATAGCTGCAAGTTCGAGACCAGCCTGGGTTATGTAATGAGTTCAGGACCAGCCTGAGCTACAGAGTGAGACTTTGTCCCAACCACCCCTCAAAAAAAAACCCTTTTTCTGAGTGTCATTAGAAATGTTGTTCTGGAAAAAGATGGTGGATCTGTAAGAAACAGGCAGTGAACCTCTCCAAAAGTCACCATCTGGACACTGGAATATAGTGACTGGAGGAGGACAAGAAAGAGGGAAGTGGCTCCCCTGGACCCAGGAAAGATCTGAAGCACAGTTTGGGGCCCACAGAGAAAGTGAAGAGAGAAACTACAACAAAGAAGAAGGAGGTGGCCACCAGTGCCTTCTCCCTGTGTCAGGAATCCCGATGCAACAGAAGCGGTTCAAATCTGCGGACACGCGGTGACTGCTGGCACCCCCAGGGGCCTCCGTGGAGGAATGAGAGAAGCAGCGGTGCAGAGATGCAGCGTCCATGAAGGACACACTGACTGGCAGTGAGTGCTGACACCCAGCCATCTCACACGCAAGAGTGCGACTAGCCAGGCACCATTGTGGGGGGGGCAGTAGCTGAACTTAAAACTCAGGGCGGCCGCCACTCCATCCACGGCTCCAGTGGGAACCTCTGTGGAGGAACACGAGATGCCATGGTATAGAGAAGCACTGGCCGTGAAGGACACACTGACTGGCGCTTTTCTTCCTGGTATTCCAAGACTGAGATTGTCTAAGGATCACAGAAAATACTGTGGCACAGAACCAAAGAACAGAGGACTGGGCCAAATAGGCAGCAACTTCTTATCTCCAACAAATTGAAGAGGTAGGATCTTGCAGAAGGCTCAAAACCCAAAAATAAGCTACACCTGGAAGATACCTCAGAGAAGTAGTCATCTACTAAGAGTTTGAAATACTAGCAATAAAGCAACCTTCCATAGGCAATTTACAAACATCACCCCAGGAATTAAACTAAAGAAAGAAAAGAAAATGAGATGACACTTAAACAAGATGCAACCCCACACATCCAGTTCACCAAAGGCAAACCCAGGGGGCAGTGAGGTGGGACAAACCGAAAGCCACCCACCTGACATCTCTGAAGTGGTAACAACAAAGCAGTTGAATGAGGCTCTGGAAAAATTTAAATCAGAAATAATTTCTCAGATAACTGCAGAGATGATGTCCACAATGAAGACTGTGCTTAAGGATGCTAGAGCAGACACAGACAAAAAAATGGATGAGTTTAAGAAAATGATGGAAGCCATGAATGCTCAGCATAGGAAAGAAATGGACTCCATAAAGCAGATTCAAGCAGATATCCAAGAGAACAAAAATTCCATTGAAAGTATTTGTAGCAGATTAAGGCAATGTGAGGACAGGACCTCAGATATAGAAGACAGGCTTGCAATTAGTGATCATGAAAAGAAAGAATTCTTAAAAATAGCAAGGGACAATGAAAAATCAATCCAGCAGCTGCTAGATGATGCAAAGAAGAGTAACTTAAGATTGATTAGAGTCAATGAAAAAGCAGGAGATAGCATAAATGACATCAGAACACTGTTCACAGACGTTATCACAGAAAATTTCCCTGGTAGAGAAAAAGAATTTGACGTTCAGATAATTGAGGCTTATAGAACTCCAATTAGCCATGATCAAAAAAAATCTTCGGCCAGGCATATCATAGTGAAGATTCCAGAAATTCAACATAAGAGTAGAATCTTAAAAGCTGTTAGAGAAAAGAAACAAGTCACCTATAAAGAAAAGCCCATCAGAATCACAGTGGACTTTTCAGCACAAACCCTCAAATCAAGAAGAGCTTGAAATGATGTATTTCAAGTTCTAAAGGAAAATAACCTTCAACCCAGATTGATATACCCTGCAAAACTATCTTTCAAAACTGATGAAGAAATAAAATACTTCCATGAAAAAGAACATCTGAGAAAATTTATAACCACCAAACCAGCACTTCAAAATGTGTTGAAAGCCATTGTAGAAAGAGATAACAAGGACTACAACTCCAGAAACCCCAACAGAAGGAATCCACCAGGCAGAGAAAATGATTAAAGAGAGGGAGGGAAAAATAAAAATTAAAACAGGGGGAGCCAACAACAAGAAAATAACATGACAAGGATAAGTCAATACATATCAGTTTTAACCATTAATGTTAATGGTCTCAATTCACCAATCAAAAGGCACAGACTGGCAAATTGGATCAAGAAGCAAGATCCAACAATATGCTGTATACAAGAAACACATTTAATTCAAAATAAATTCATAGACTGAAAGTCAAAGGATGTAAAACAATACTCCATGCCACAGGAACCCAGAAGCAGGGGTAGCTATTCTTTTTGCAGACAAAGTGAATTTCAAGCCAAGAATGATTCAGAGAGAGAAAGAAGGTCACTACATCCTTGTAAAGGGAACAATCCAAGAGGAAGAGATAACAATCATAAATATATATGCAACAAATACCAGTGCACCCAACTATATAAAACAAATATTAATGGACATGAAAAATCAAATAACCACTAATACAATTGTATTGGGGGATCTCAGTACTCCACTGACACAAAAAGACAGATCAACCAGACAAAAAATCAACAATGAAATATGAGAACTGAACCAAACTTTGGAACAAATGGACTTAGTAGATGTCTACAGAGTGTTCCACCCCACAACATCAGAATACACATTCTTCTCAGCTGTACATGGGATGTTCTCCAAAATAGATCACATACTAGCTCATAGAACCTGCTTAAGTAAATGCAAAGGAATTGAAATTATCCCATGTATATTATCAGATCATAGTGCAATGAAATTGGAAATCAATGGCAAAAGAAACCACAAGAACTTCCTAAACACAGAAATGTTTCTACTCTTTTTCTCACTGGAACTCTGCACTTCATATCAAGTCTTATTTGTCTATTTCCTTTCTTATCCAGCCAAGGTATATCAATGGCTCTCTCATGCCATTTTCCCCACTTCCTCATCCTATTGTCTTTCCTCAGAAACTATCTGGCATAATGCTAACTATGGATTAATCCAGCCAGGTGTGGTGGTGCACACCTGTAATCCCAGCACTCAGGAGGCTGAGGCAGGAGGATCACTATGAGTTCGAGGCCAGCCTGGGCTACATAGTGAACTCAAGGCCAGCCTGAACTACACAGTAAGACCCTGTCTCAAAAAATAATGGATTAATCTAATCATTTGCCTTTGCCAACATCATGCTGGTATTAGTCAGAGTCTTGCTGCAGAAATCACACAGCAGAGCTGACTTATGTCACCATAAACTTATGATCTCCAACCTCAATCAGCCCTCAGTGCTACAAGGCAGCCCTTATCAGTTTTCTTGTCCATCTCAGACTTCCTTTCTCATTCACACCTCTTAACTCCTCCCATCCCATTTCAACTTTCTCTCACCTAAGACGATGATCTTACCTTCCTCCTTGTGGGGAATTTTGAAATCTTTGGATGACACAATTTCTTTACATCAAGCTTTATATGTATACGCTGTTTTTCATCTGTTTCACTACACTGGAATGGTACCTCTACCCTGGTGAAAAGCAAATTCCTCTTCCAATGCTCTGAATCACATTCTTCACTCATTCAACAAATATTAACCCATGATTTACTGTTTATTATGGCTGTATTAGGTTGCCTTTGAAAAAGATGTATTGCTGTCTTAACACCCAGTACCATAGGCCACAGCCTCACTTGGAATAGGATTGCTGCAAATGTAATTAGTTAATATAAGGCCACACTGGAGTAGTATGCATCCATAATCCAGTAGGACTTATGCCTTTATCAAAAGATGGTCATGCAAAGGCAAACATGCAGAGAATATCATGTGACAGTGAAGTAAAAGACTAGAGTTATGCAATGACAATGAAGAAACGCCAAGATTCCCAAACACCACCAGAAGCTAGGAAGAGGCAAGGAAGGTTTCAGAGGGAGTATGGCTCTACCTATCTCGATATCAAACTTCTAGCCTGCAGATCTATGAGGTAATAAATTGCTGTTGTTATAAACCATTCAGTTTCTATACTTTGGTATGGCAGCCCTAGGAAACTAGTGCACTGCTCTAGACACAAAGCAGTAAACAAAAAGTCAGTTGTGGTGGTACATGCCTATAATCCCAGCCCTTGGGAGGCTGAGGCAGGATGATCACCATGATTTTGAGTCCAGCCTGGGCTACACAGTGAGTTCAAGGCCAGCCTGAACTATATGGCAAGACCCTGTCTCAAAAAAAATAAATACATAAAATAAAATAAAACAAAGGTCTCTGCTTCTGTTCATGGAGTATACCTGCCCCTCTAAACACCTGGATACTATGTAGATAATCCATTCTTTCTCCTCTATCTTCAACTTCTCCCTTTTGTCTGGCTCCTCCCAACTTTAGGTGTTACATAACACAGGATAAAAATTAAAATATCCCTAGTCAGCCAGGCACGGTGGTTCATATCTGCAGTCCCAGCACTGAGGAGGCTGAGGCGGGAAGATCACTGAGAGTTTGAGTTCAGCCTGTGCTAAATAGCAAGACCCTGTCTCAAAAACAAAAACAAAAACATATCCCTTTTCTTTGGGTTCCCTTGTAGCTCACAGGTTATCCCTTGTTCTTCTTTTATAGCTACATTCTTTGAAAGAATTTTCTGATACTCATCTTCTTGTGGTGACCCATTACTCACAGTTTAGCCCACTGCATTCTCATGTTTGCCTCTACCACTCCCCTGAATTTGCTCTTGCTAGGATTAACAGATTGCCTCCTGTCCTCAAACCCATCAGAACCTTGCGTACCCTTCTCATTCGGCCTCTCAGCAGCACTGCGCCGTGTTGGTCACTTCTTCCTTCTTCAGAAAATATTGACAAAATATAGGAAAGGATGGTGTTATGAATACCAATGGAAAAGGACATTCGAAGAAGGAAGAAGTGGACAACTGTAATAATTGAGGTAAAGAAAGGATGGTGACTAAAACTAGAAGAGTAGCCTTGAGAATGATGGAAGGTGAATGTTTTCAAGAAAGATACAGACTGCCAGATTAACAGCATGTATATATTTCTTGGTCAAAAGTGGGTAAAGGAAAAAGGCATTAAGAATGAGACCAAGACATGACTTTGGCAATTGGAGGAATGGAAATATCATTATCTGATATTAGGAATACTGAAAAAATAATGAATGGAGAGAGGAATAAAAATTATTGTCCTTGAGATACAGGTATCACATGATAGTAATGTTCATAGTAGTAGGATATACAAATCTAAATCTCAGGAAAGAGATGTAAACCAAAGTTCTCAACTTGCAAATCATTCAAATTTCTATGACAAAGTCATGGAAACAGAAAAAAAAAAAACTTGAAAAAAAAGTAAGAACTGAAATGATCAGTACAGAATCTTAAGTACAATGAATATTTATGTAGAATATGTGTCTTGAAAAGAATCTAAAGCCAGGTGTGATGGTGCACACCTATAACCCCAGCACTGGGGAGGCTGAGGCAGGAGGATTGCTGTGAGTTAGAGGCCAGCCTGGGCTACATAAGCAAGTTCAAGGCCAGCCACACTACATAGCAAGACCCTGTCTCAAAACAAAGCGAACAAAAAGTCAAAAGAATCTAAGAGGGCTGGACATAGTAGCATACCCTTTTAATCCCAGCACTTGGGAGGGTGAGGCAGGAGGGCTATAAATTCAAGGCTAGCCTGGGGCATAAACAAGTCCTTGTCTCAAAACAAAAAAGAAAATGACATTCTAAGAAACATCTATGACCACAGGCCACTATGATAGTCTTTTTGTTCATGTTACTTCCCTGTATTAGCCAACAACTTATACTGAAAATAATGCTGTAGAAGGAAGGTAAAGATGAAGCAACCCATTATTTCCATCCAGTCCTTCCTTATTCATAACTAAACTAAAGGTAGAGCATGTTGATAGAGCATATACCTATCAAGAAGTGAGAACAAAACAGCTGAGTTGGTTTTCTGCAGTTTTCATGTTATAAGAGGATAAAATAGGTGTACCAGCTACAAAATATAAATTATATAATGTTAGTGATTCTTCATATATGTTAAATGTTCTTATATTTGCATTTAAAGCTACCACTGCATAATACAAAGATGAAAGGTACAATCCACACTAATAATTAAAACCATCAATTTTCCTTTACTTAGAATGACACTAAATAACAAATAGAAAACATCATGGCAAGTCTAGAAAAAGACTTCAGAAGAATGAAGAAAGCTTTATGTTTCAGCAGCTTTTTTTTTTTTTTTAGTAGTTTAAATGCTGTATTTTTCCGGTGTTTTGAACAAGAAGCCCTACATATTCATTTTGTACCAGGCCTGCAAATTATGTAGCCACCTCAGGCTGCTCTTCACCAATCTATCCTACAGCAAGAATAAACTGAATTATAAATATTGCTAAATCATTTTCTTGTTTAAAGCAGTTTTGGGATTTGCCCAGTCCTTATCTTAAAGTTGGATTTTGCTCAAAGATACTCAAGGGAAGAGAGTGATCTGAAATCCAGTCTGTATTCTTCCCATCCCACTTTACTCCTTGGGTACGCAGCACTTACTTCAGGCCGAAGAAGAGAGGCCCCTGCTAAGGGCTTTTTACTTTATACCAGTTTATCTGGACTTCAAAGCCATACAAATCAACTTGGGATCTTGTTGAAATACAAATTCTTATTTGATTGGCCCAGGATGAGGTCCAAGGTTTTGCATTTCGCAAGTCCTCATGATGCTTATGCTGCTGGCCCATGGATCACATTTTGAGTAATAGTGAGGCATTAGGGCATGTGCTCTTGGGCTCCTCAGGCTGTGGAACTTTCAATAAAAAAAAAAGCTCATTCTAGGACTAGGGATGTAGCTCAGTGGTAGAGCACTTGCTTAGAACACTGGCAGTCCCCAACCCCACAAAAAAAAAAAAAAAAAAAAAAAGCCCCTTCTAGTTCAAGTACCCGGGACAGGACTATGGAATTCCTGCCGAAACAGTTATGAATTCACTTCTGTTTGCTGGAAGAAGGGGGAATTGTGAATGTAATTTGGACTATCCCAAGTGGGCTGGGTGTCCAGGTGTATATATACAAGTTGTATAGTAATAGGTCCGATGTATTTGTATATATTGTTTTTTGGATAGGATGGAGTTGGGGGTGGGAAGAGAAGGAGAGCAGGCTTGAAGTCATGTACATTCTGAGTCCAAGAATTTTAAATCTGAACCTGGTCTTTCCAGTCACTTTGTACTTATGAATATCAAGATAGAAAAATATAACATATTTTATTTAATAGTTAACTTGACCTGAAACTTCTAAATATTTAGACTTCTGGTATGTATGCTTTTGTTTGCACTCTTTCCCCAGGCTCTGCAAAAGATAGGGGCAGATGTGTAAACTTCATCCACCTTGAGGAAGAGGCATCTTCTTTGGATAAAGCCACCTTCTCCTGCACCTTCTATTCTCCAAGGCCTGGTCTTAGCAGTTTCTAAGACATGTGTCTTAGTTACTTTTCTCTTGTTACTGAAACAAACTACTCCAACACCCAAAGTTAAAGAAGGAAAGGTTTATTTAGCTCACAGTTTGTAAAGGTTTCAGTTCACAATCGGCTGGATCTAAGGCAGGGTGGCATGGCAGAGGGGCACCCAGAGGAGAAACAGTTCATGGTGGCAGAAGACAGCAAAAGCGAGCCACAGAAGGGAGACAAGCCTCTTTCTGCCCCTTTTGTCTTATCCAGACTGCTGGGATGAGGGTGGTGCCAATCCAATTAGTGGATTGATCCCAACAATCACCCACACTTAATCCCAGCACCCTCGATCCTAGCATTGAACCATAAATCAGTCACAAACTCTAGACTCAGTTACCTCCAAAAAAGCCCCATCTAAAAGTGCATGAGGCTTTGGGGGTACATCTAGACACAAACCATAACACTGTGCCTCCCTAAGAGAATGCTGGTTTCAAATTTATACAAAGGCTTACTGTCAGCTATTAGGAGACAAACAGAATTTTTTAGAAGTAAAACTGAACATGAAATAGAAAATATAAGAACGCACATGGTAAAAGTGTTTTCATGAGCCAGGCATGGTGGTGTATGACTGCAATACCAGCACTCGGGAGGCTGAGGCAGGAGGATCACTGTGAGTTCAAGGCCAGCCTGTACTACATAGTGAGACCCTGTTTCAAAACAAAACAAAAACAAAGAAAGTGTTTTCATGAAATATGGCCATAAAGTGGTGGTATTATGAAATGTATTTTTTCTTTGAGCAATGGTTGAAAAAATTGAAAGCTTCGGCTCTAGGCCTTTCTAATCTGGCAATATATTGTCTCTCCAATTTACATCTCACAATGAATTCCCCTGCCTCAACCCTGCGTTTTGCCTATTCTATGTTCTGGCCAAAGTGAACTTTTTCCATTCCTAGAAGGCACCATATGTTCCTCCCACCTGTGCCCTTATACACACTATACCTTCAGTCTGGGTTTCTCTTTCCCTAGCTCTTCATTTAGATAATAGCAATTGATCTGAGCGTGTGTGTGTGTGTGTGTGTGTGTGTGTGTGTGTGTGTGTGTGTGTGTGTGTGTGTTGGGGACCACAAGTTCACAATGGCTAGTTTTACATACTTCCCTAAGAGATGAACAGAGGCTTGGGATTTTGGGTATCACCCTTTTGTGATTTCCCATTATCCCGTTAGGGGTGGGCTATCCTCTCCCACCTACTAAGACTAAAACTAAGGCTAAGGCTAAGACTAAGACTAAGACTAAGACAACTAAGACTACAGATGCTCTAAGGCAAGCTCCTTCTCAGCCTAAGACCACTGCCACCCTCTGAGTCATCCAATAGTCCCCTCCTCAATCAATAAATACCGAGGTTCTGGCTGTCTCATGGCCATTTTTTCTTTGTGAACAACTGGTCATCCCAGATCCCCGCTGTGCTGCCATTTCATCTCTTGCTCTTTCTTTCTTTCCTTCTTTCTTTCTTTGTCTCTCTCTTTCCCTTTATCTCTCTCCCTCTCCCTCCCTCTCTTTCTTTCTTTCTTTCTGCCATATGCTGTAACATCTGGCAAGAGACTGGGGCTCACTGCAAAGGTCTCCAATGTGTGTGTGTATGCGTGTACACATGTGTGCTCTGTTAGATTAGATATCAGAGTTTATGCTGCTTTTATCAAATGAACTAATCATTTTTTATTCTATGTGACAGCTTATGTAATATTATAATTATATTTTCATGAAAGGATCCATTCTTCATGCTTTGGGGAATTAATTTTTTAACATCTTTTCAATTTCTCCCACAGTTTTTGGTCTCTTCCTATTTTCTATTTCAGTTAATTTTTATAATTTTTTTTAAAAATTCAAATTTGTCAATATTTCTGTATTCATGATAGGTCATGAAATATTTATAATTAAAAAGAAAACAGCCGTCATGAGCCTGTCATTTCAATTTTTTTTGTCTCTTTGAGACAGGGTTTTGTTATGCAGTTCAAGTCAGGCTGGTCTTTTTTTTTTTTTTTTTTTTTTTTTTGTGGGTACCGGGGGGTCGACCTCAGGACCTCGCGTGCCAGCAGGCACCCGTGCCTCTGAGCGATATCACCAGCCCCTTTTTTCGTATGTGGGATCCGGGAGTCGAACTCGGGCCCTCGCACTTGCTGGGCAGGCACTTAAGCCGCTGAGCCATCTCACCGGCCCTGGTCTTTTTTTTTTATTATGTGGGTACCAGGGGTGGAACTCAGGACCTCGCACTTTGCTAGCAGGCACTTGTGCCGCTGAGCGATATCACCGGCCCTTTTTTCCTTTTTATGTGGGTACCGGGAGTCTACCTCAGGACCTCACGCTTGCCAGGCAGGCGCTTATGCTGCTGAGCCATCTCACCAGCCCTCAGGCTGGTCTTGAACTCACTTTGCAGTTCAGGCTGTTCTTGAACTCACAGTGATCTTCTTGCCTCAGCCTCCTGAGTGCTGGGATTACAAGCATGTGTCACCACACCTGGCCAATTTATTTTTGTTTTATTTTTGTTTTTGCTTTTTTGAGACAGGGTCTCACTAAGTAGTCCAGGCTGGCCTTCAACTCACTATGCAGCCCAGGATGGCCTCAAACTCCTGATGATTCTCTTGCTTCAGTCTCCTGAGTACTGGAAATATAGGCATGTGCCACAATGCCTGGATCCTTTTTAAAATTTATGTTATGATATTTCACAGGTTTTTATTTCTGATTGGAATGCTATGATTACCTATTTTATTTTCATTTTATATGTTTCAAGTATAAATGTGTAGGGTTATAAATTTACATATAAGTGCAGCTTTGGCTACAGTCTATACTTTTTTTTGTGTGTGTGTGGGTACCGGGGGTCGACCTCAGGACCTAGCGCAACAGCAGGCGCCCATGCCACTGAGCAATATCACCGGCCCTTTTTTTGTATGTGGGTTCCGGGAGTCAAACTTGGGCCGTCGTGCTTGCCAGGCAGGCACTTACGCTGCAGAGCCATCTCACCGGCCCAGTCTATACTTTTGCTGTAAAATTTAAACTGAAATTTGACTTCAGAGTTAGGCTATAGTTTACAGTTACTCTATCATAATTTATTTTTGGTCTGTGGAAAACTGACTTATCCAAATCCAACTTTAGAAGAATTTCTGGCATCTGCACTCCCAGCATTCTGGAAGCTGAGGCAGGAGGATCACTATGAGTTTGAGGCCAACATGGATTACATAGTGAGACCCTATCTCAAAAAAACAAAAAAACAAAAAAGAAGAAGAAGAAGAAGAAGAAGAAGAAGAAGAAGAAGAAGAAGAAGAAGAAGAAGAAGAAGAAGAAGAAGAAGAAGAAGAAGAAAAATTCCTGGCATCCATGAACTTGTATATAACCAATGATCATGAGGAGGTCATCTAGATTACCATCATCTTTAATTATAATAGTATGTCAGTAACATTGACAAAACTTATCAGTTGAGCCCAGTGTGTTGGTGCATGCCTGTAATCCAGCACTCAGGAGACTGAGGCAGGACCATCACTGCAAGTTCACATTAGGTAGGCAACTTAATAGACTGCATTAGCTAGGCAACTTTAGGAAAAATGTTATATCCATTTTCAGTCAACAAATATTATTAAAATGTATATAATATGAGACTCATAATATTTTAAACAATGTAAAGCAGATTAATCGAAATAAGGTTGTATCATAATCATTATTTTATATACTGACACTCATAACTTTAAATAAAATAATTTTTAATAAATATTATTATTTTGACTCCACTTAGGTCATTAACTTCATCAGAAAAAAAGAAAAGCTTTGGGAAAAAAGGAAAAATATACTCACGTTTAATTCAGTGGTAGAGTGCTTGCTTAACATGAGGCTGAGGCCATAGATTCAATCCTCTGACCACAAAAAAAAAAATGAAATTCAGATTTTTAGGAATTACTTATATCCTCTCAGAACGAGGTTAAACATAATGTCAAATCTGCCACCAACAGAGCAGGGTATAATGGCACATCATTGTAATGCCAGCACTTTGCGGGGTGCTGAGACAGGAGGACTGTAAATTAGAAATCAACCTGGGTGACTTAGCAATGCCCTGTTCCCAAAATAAAAAGTAAAAAAGCTGAGAATGTAGCTTAGGGCAAAGGTCTTGTGTTTAATTCCCACTGTCAAAGAACATTAAAAAAAATGCCACACAAATTTTGCTGGGAGAAAAAATTCCAAAATTATGTATAAACATGATAGGGCCAGTGAGATGGCTCAGCAGCATAAGCGCCTGCTCAGCAAGTGCGAGGTCCTGAGTTCGACTCCCAGAACCCACATAAAGGAAGAAAAGGGCCGGTGATATCTCTCAGCGGCACAAGGGTTTGCCTGGCATGTGCAAGGTCCTGAGGTCGACTCCCGGTACCCACATTAAAAAAAAATACATGATAAATAATCTTTACACATAATAAATAGTATGAAGTAAAGAAAAAATGGCATATTACTCAGAAAATACCTTGCTCTTCCATAGGGTTTAATAGTGAATATCTATAGCACTTGGGAGGCTGAGACAGGAGGATCACTGCAAGTTCAAGGCCAGCCTGTACTACATAGTGAACCAGGCCAGCCTCAACTATATAGTAAGACCCTGTCTCAAAAAAAAAAAAAAAAAAAGTGAATATCTACTTAATATGGCAAACATGTAGCTGAATGATTTGTAGATGCAAACTAGCAGATGACAATGCTGACAAACATTTATATTTCTATGCTAGTGTCAAAAGTTTAGGAGCTGGGCATGGTGGCACACACCTATAATCCCAGCACTTGAGAGGCTGAGGCAGGAGGATCACCACGAGTTTGAGACCAGCCTGGCCTACACAGTGAGTCAAGGCCAGCCTGAACTATGTAGCAAGGCCCTGTTTAAAAAAAAAAAGTAATTATAATAATTTAAATTTTTTTTAAAGTATCATGTTTATAGTTCATTGAAAAGAAAGGTTTGTGCTAATATTGTTTCGACAATTAAATGCCTATATCTTGTACTCTGAGTAACTAATTTAAAGATAACAATATGCAATGTATTAACCATTGTTACCCTCCTATTATCTTGTTTTAAAATTTTGGGTTTTTTTCTCTTTAAAATAAAAAAAAGTATAAAGTTTATTTTTATGTTCACAAGTTTATTTTGTGACTATGATTCTCATCTTGACCTTGGTTTTGGCTGATTTTTTTTTTTAAGAGGGAAAGATTTATTTAGCTTACAGTTTGTGGAGGTTTCAGTCCATAATCAGCTGTCTCCAAGGGAGGGTGGCATGGCAGAGGGGCAACAGTTCATGGCAGCGGAAGACAGCAAAAGCAACAAGAGCAAAAAGGGAGAGAGAGAGAGTAGAGAGAGAGAGCTGAATATTGATTTTAATACTTATCTGTTTGTTATTCATCACAAACATGTTTTCATTGTAATTATATTTTTCTTTGCTTTGTTCTCTTTTGGTTTTTTGTTTGTTTGTTTGTTTGTTTTTTGGGTTTTTTTGCGGGTACCGGGGTCGACCTCAGGACCTCGCGCGCCAGCAGGCGCCCGTGCCACTGAGCGATATCACCGGCCCTTTTTTCATATGTGGGTTACGGGAGTCGAACTAGGGCCATCACGCTTGCCAGGCAGGCGCTTATGCCGCTGAGCCATCTCACCGGCCCCTTTTTTCGTTTTTTTTGATGCAGGGTCTCACCATATACTCCAGGCTGGCCTCAAACTACCTATGTAGCCCAGGCTGGCCTTGAATTTGAATTGATCCTCCTGCCTCAGCTTCCTGAGTGCTGACATTACAGGCACGCACCACCATGCCTGGATATTTTGTTTTGTTTGAGACAGGGTCTCATTATGTATTTCAGGCTGGCCTTGAACTCACTATATAAATCAAGCTGACCTCAAACTCACGGTGAACTTCTGGCCTCAGACTCCTGAGAGCTAGAATTACAAGTGTGTGCCAACGCACCCTGCTACAATTCTATTTTGATCTTTGTTTTTTGTTTTTTTTTTTTTGATTCAAGTATATTTAGAAGAATTGAGCTGTGTATGGTGGCACATGCCTATAATCCCAGCACTTGGGAGACTGAGACAGGAGGATCACTTCAAGTTCCAGGCCAGCCTGCATTACATAGTGAGTTCAAGGCCAGCCTGAACTAGATAGTGAAACCCTATCTTAAAACACACCCCCCAAAAAAGAAGAATTTTATTTTAATTTTTAAAAATCAAATTAAATGCTGGGCTCACTGATAGACACCTGTAACCCCAGCTACTCAGAAGGCTGAGAGGCAGGAGGATTACAAATTTGAGTTCAGCTTGGGCAAATTAAGAAGATCCTGTCTCAAAATAAAAAATAAAATGGGATGACAATTTATCTCAATATAAAACCCTGAATTCATTTGCCACTACAAGAGAAAATAAGTAAATAAAAATCCAATTAAATATTTAACTGGGCCATAGTTTTCAACTAACTTATTTTTGGTACTGGAACTCAAACTCAGGACCTCACGCTTGCCAGGCAGGCGCTGCATTGTTTGTTTTGTTTTGTTTTGTTTTACTGAGACAGGGTCTTGCTATGTAGTTTGGACTGGCCTTGAACTCACTATGTAGTCCAGGCTGGCCTTGAACTTGTGGCAATTCTCCTGCCTCAGTCTCCCAAAGGCTGGAATTACAGACATATGCAAACACACCCAGCAACATTGAAATCTTCTACAGTAATTTTGTTTCTTTTTCATGTGGCTTTATTTCTTTCCATCCCTATAATTATTGTCCTTATTTCTACCTCTCCAATTTCATAATGGATTTTGAATATTTTTAGACTTTAAGGTTCATATTTGCACTCACTTTTCCTTATCAACATTTATGCAAAGTAAATGTATACAATAAAATTTATACTGTGGAAGTTTTATTCTTCATTTTGTTACATGCAAATTCTCTACATAAATATGCTAATTTAGCCAGGCATGGTGATGCACGCCTGTAATCCCAGTACTCAGAAAGCTGAGGCAGGGGCCGGTGAGATGGCTCAGCGGCTTAAGCGCCTGCCCGGTAAGTGCGAGGGCCCGAGTTCGACTCCCGGAACCCACATACGAAAAAGGGGCCGGTGATATCGCTCAGCGGCACGGGCGCCTGCTGGCGCGCGAGGTCCTGAGGTCGACCCCCCGGTACCCAAAAAAAAAAAAAGAAAAAAAAAAAAAAAAACAAATTAAATGCTGGGCTCACTGATAGACACCTGTAACCCCAGCTACTCAGAAGGCTGAGAGGCAGGAGGATTACAAATTTGAGTTCAGCTTGGGCAAATTAAGAAGATCCTGTCTCAAAATAAAAAATAAAATGGGATGACAATTTATCTCAATATAAAACCCTGAATTCATTTGCCACTACAAGAGAAAATAAGTAAATAAAAATCCAATTAAATATTTAACTGGGCCATAGTTTTCAACTAACTTATTTTTGGTACTGGAACTCAAACTCAGGACCTCACGCTTGCCAGGCAGGCGCTGCATTGTTTGTTTTGTTTTGTTTTGTTTTACTGAGACAGGGTCTTGCTATGTAGTTTGGACTGGCCTTGAACTCACTATGTAGTCCAGGCTGGCCTTGAACTTGTGGCAATTCTCCTGCCTCAGTCTCCCAAAGGCTGGAATTACAGACATATGCAAACACACCCAGCAACATTGAAATCTTCTACAGTAATTTTGTTTCTTTTTCATGTGGCTTTATTTCTTTCCATCCCTATAATTATTGTCCTTATTTCTACCTCTCCAATTTCATAATGGATTTTGAATATTTTTAGACTTTAAGGTTCATATTTGCACTCACTTTTCCTTATCAACATTTATGCAAAGTAAATGTATACAATAAAATTTATACTGTGGAAGTTTTATTCTTCATTTTGTTACATGCAAATTCTCTACATAAATATGCTAATTTAGCCAGGCATGGTGATGCACGCCTGTAATCCCAGTACTCAGAAAGCTGAGGCAGGGGCTGGTGAGATGGCTCAGCGGCGTAAGCGCCTGCCTTGCAAGCGCGAAGGCCCGAGTTCGACTCCCGGAACCCACATACGAAAAAGGGGCCGGTGATATCGCTCAGCGGCACGGGCGCCTGTTGGCGCGCGAGGTTCTGAGGTCGTTCCCCCGGTACCCACAAAAAAAAAAAAAAAAAAAAAAAAAGAAAGCTGAGGCAAGAAGATCGCCGCAAGTTCGAAATCACCCTTGCTACATAGCGAGTTCAAGATCAGCCTGGACTATATAGCGAGACCCTGTTTAAGAAAAAACAAAATCAAAACTGAAAAAAAAATGCTAAATTGACAATAACTTAAAATGATTGCTCAAATAATAAAAAAGAGATCCATTAAAATGTGCTTATTTGGGCAGGCCATGGTCATGAATGCTACAATGTTAGTCATTTGGGAGGCTGAGGCAAGAGGATTTTTAGTTTGAGGCCACTGTGGGAAACATAGGGAGACCTTATCTCAACATAAAATATAAAAAAGAGTGGGAGGAAAGTCAGTGCAAAGGCCCTGGGTTCAATTCACATTACCAAAAAATCTGTGCTTATTTAAGAGAAATATTGAAGGCTTATCATTATGGAAAAAACTATAAGGGTAAAGAGATTTCAAAAACAATCCAACTAGGGAGGCTGAGGTAGGAGGATTTTTGATGCCAACCTGGGCTACATAGTGAGTTCAAGGCCACCTGAACTACAGCAAGATCCTGTCTCAAAAAAAACCCAAAAAAACAAAATGAGACTTCGGGTAAGATGGCAGAGTGCTGAACAGCAGAGAAACAACTTCTCCAACATTTGGTGTCCAGATTGTAGAATAGTAACATAAGGAAGAGAAGAAGGAGGGAAGTTGGTCCCTGGGACCCAGCAAGGATCCAAAGCGAGAATTGAAACCCACAGAAAGAGTGGAGAGATCTCAACACAGAAGGAGGTGGCCCTTTCTCCCTCAGCCCTGACTCACTGTGTGGGAGGGGCAGCCCAAACCTGCAGATGTACAGTGACTACTGGTGACTCCAGAGGCCTACACAGAGAAATGTGCCAGTGGAATGGAGCAGTGGACACAGCTGAGTGCAGTGGCTGCTGAGTTATTTGGGTTCAGATGTCCCCCAGGAGAGGGCAATTGGCCAGTAGCAATCTTGGAGAGGGGCCAACTGAGCTTGGACCTCAGCTGGGCTGGCTCCACTGAGCAGTTCCCAGTGTTATGGTGAGGCAGAACTGAGTTCAAGCCAGCAGGAGGCACACAGAATGTTCAAGGCTGAACAAATTGGGTTCTAGCCTCACAGCCAGAAACCAACCTCAACTTCAGTGGAACTAAAGATGCAGGCTTGCTGGGATTACTAACTACACCTCTGTAAATCTACAGCTGGCTTGCTGAGATTAATCAACACTGATCTGGGCTCTGGCTCCCTACACTGTCTACAAGTGACACCAAAGATACACCCAGAAGTATATGATTTTTTCTTCTCTTCTTTTTTTGTTTCTTGTTTTTCTTTTTGCATTTGTTTTTGTTTGTTTTCTTTTGTTTTTCTTTATTAGTTGCTCTTATTTTTACAAGCATGAAAATTACTTCTAGGTTTTTTGTTGTTGTTCTGTTCTCTTCTTGTTTTTATTTCTTCCTTCTCTCTTTCCCTCTTGTCTCCTTCACCAGCTTCCCAAAGATCATGCAATCTTTCTTTGTCCTCCAGCCTTGCTTCTAAACTCTTCTTCTTTTATTTCTCTATTTTTCCCCCAAACCTTTTAAATTTTCTCTCCTGAGGGTAAAATCTCCATAATGAAGGCATATTTGCTGTTTAAAATTTTCTGGATACTTTTAGATCTTGTTATACAACTACAAATATAGTTCATACAGTTGCAGGTGGCAAATTAAAAGTTACCACAGTTTGTCATTCTCTAGGCTGTGTTTGATGCTATTGTTTTGTTTCGTTTTGTTTTGTTTTTTATATGCGGGTACTGGGAGTCAAACTCAGGACCTCGCACTTGCCAGGCAGGCGCTTATGCCACTGAGCTATATCACCAGCCTGATGCTATTGTTATTGCTAATAGTACCACTTTAGCCAAGGTGACATAATTGTTCTAATCAGTCATTCTTCCTGGTATGCCAAGACTGAGATTTCCTAAGGATCATAAAAAATACTATAGGCCAGTGCCAAAAAAAAACCAAAAAACAAAAAACAAAACAAAACAAAAAAACCAGGTGCAGGGCCAAACAGACAGCAACTTCTCATCCCCAATAAATCAAAGAGGTAGGGTCTTGCAACAGACTGAAAACCCAAAATCCAGCTCCACTCAGAAGACATCTCTGAGAAGTAGTCATTTCCTAAGAGTTCTCAATACTAGAAATAAAGCTACCTGCCATAAGCAATTTACAAGCATCAACCCAGGAATTAAACTAAAAAATAAAAAATGAGAAGACATTTAAGCAAAATGCAACCCCAGACTGAGAGCTCACCAAAGACAAACCCAGGGAAGTGGGACAATTCAAAAGCCATACACCTTAACACTCAGAAGTGGTAACAGCAGATGCAACAAAGCAGATCAATGAGTCTCTAGAAAAAATCAATTCAGGAATAATCTCTCAGAAAACTACAGAAATGGTGACCGTAGTGAAAGATATGGTTAGTGACTCTAGAGCAGGTACAGATAAAAGAAAATAGAGGCTCTTAGGAAAATGATGGAAAGCATGAATGCCCAACATAGGAAAGAAACTGAATCCATAAAACAGATTCAAACAGATATCCAGGAGATTAAAAATTCCATTGAAAGTATATGCAGGAGAATGATCCAATGTGAGGACAGACTCTCATATATAGAAGACAGGATTGTGGTTACTGACCATGAAAATGAAAAGAAAGATTTCTTAAACATACCAAGGGACCATGAGAAATCACTCCAGCAGCTGCTAGATGATGCAAAGAAGAATAACATAAGATTGACCAGAGTCAATGAAAAAGCAGTAGATAGTGCAAATGACATAAAAAAATCTGTTCACAGAAGGCATGGCAGAAAACTTCCCAGTCATGGAAAAGGAATTTGACATACAGATAAGTGAAGTATATAAACTCCAATTATACATGATCAAAAAAAATTTAAAACTACACAAAGTCATATAACAATCAAGATTCCAGACATTCAACACAAGAAAAGAATACTAAAAGCTGTTAGAGAAAAGAAACAAATTACAATAAAGGAAAGTCCATCAGAATCACAGATAACTTCTCAAAACAAACCTTCAAGACAAGGAGAGCTTGGAGTGAAGTATTTCAAGCCCTAGAAAAAGCAACCTCCAACCCAGATTGATGTACCCCGCAAAACTATCTTTCAAAATCTATGAACATATAAGAAATTTCCATGACAAAGAACACCCGAGGAACTTCATGAACACCAAACCACCACTCCAAAACATTCTGAAGGATATTCTAGAAGGAGATAACATGGATTACAGCTCCATGAACCCCAACACAATGAATCCACCAGGCAACGCAAGCAAGTGAACGGAAAAAAGACGGGAAAAAAGAGAGCCAACAATAGGAAAATAACATGACAAGGATAAATCAATACATGAGAATTATAACCATCAATATGAATGGTCTCAATTCACCAATCAAAAGAAACAGACTGGCAGAATGGATCAAGAAGCAAGATCCGGGGCCAGTGAGATGGCTCAGCAGCATAAGCGCCTGCCTGGCAAGCACGAGGTTCGACTCTCGGAACCCACATACAAAAAAAGGGCTGGTGATATCGCTCAGTGGCACGGGGGCCTGCTGGCACACGAGGTCCTGAGGTCGACCCCCAGTACCCACAAAAAAAAAAGAAGCAAGATCCAGGCCAGTGAGATAGCTCAGCGGCATAAGTGCCTGCCTGGCAAGTGCGAGGTCCTGAGTTTGACTCCCGGTACCCACATGCGAAAAAAGGGCCAGTGATATCGCTCAGTGGCACGGGTACCTGCTGGCACGTGAGGTCCTGAGTTCGATCCCTGGTACCAAAAAAAAAAAAAAAGAAGCAAGATCCAATAATATGGGGGCCGGTGAGATGGCTCAGTGATGTAAGCACCTGCCTGGCAAGCGCGAGGGCCCGAGTTTGACTCCCAGAACCCACATACAAAAAAAGGGCCGGTGATATCGCTCAGTGGCATGGGCGCCTGCTGGCGTGCGAGGTCCTGAGGTCGACCCCCGATACCCACAAAAAAAAAAAAATCCAACAATAAGCTGCATACAAGAAACACATTTAATTCAAAAGAAATATATAGACTGAAAATCGAAGGATAGAAAACTATATTCTATGTGACAAGAACCTGAAAAAAGTAGGGGTAGCTATTCTATTTGTAGACAAAGTGGATTTCAAGCCAAGACTGATCACAAGAGACAAGTTCACTACATTCTTATAAAGCAAATAATCCAAGAGGAAGAGATAACAATCATAAATATATATGCACCAAATACTGGGGCACTCAACTATAAAAAACAAATATTAAAGGAAATGAAAAAATCAAATAAGCACTAATACAATTGTAATGGGGGACCTCAATACCCCACTGTCAAATATAGACTGACCAACTAGAGAAAAAATCAACAAAGAAATATTAGAACTGAACCAAACCTGTGAACAAATGGACTTAGTAGATATCTACAGAGTGTTTTACCCCACAACATCAAAATACAATTCTTCTCAGCTGCACATGGGTTGTTCACCAACATAGACCACATACTAGCTCATGGGACATGTGTAAGTAAATGCAAAGGAAATAATAGCATCCCATGCATATTATCAGACCATAGTGGAATGAAATTGGAAATCAATGGCAAAAGAAACCACAAGAACTTCATAAACACATGGAAATTAAATAACACCTTCCTAAACAATCAGTGGGTCACAGATGAAATTAAAGAAGAAATTAGACAGTGTAAGCATTACCTACCCAAAGTAGCCTAGATAAAATATAAGGGATAGAAAGAGCTGTGGCAGTCCCTTGTTGCTTTGCTACCATCTGCCTGCCATGAACTATTTTTCACCTGTGATGGCTGTCTGCCACGTCACCCTGCCTTGGAGCCAGCCAATTATGGACTGAAACCTCTACCTACAGTGAGCTAAATAAATCTTACCCCATTTAACTTTGGGTATTGGGTATTCTATCTCAGCAACAGGAAAAGTAACAAAGACAGATACCTAATGCCACTACTTTTGAAACTCTTAAATGAAACTGAAAGGCAAGCAATACTCCCAAATTCATTCCTGGAAGTAAGCATCACCCTGATACCAAAACTAGAAAAGGTTCCAAGCAAAAAAGAGAGCTGCAGACCAATTTCCCTAATGAACATAGATGCAAAAATTCTCAATAAGATACTGGCAAACAGAATGCAGCAAATCATCAAGAAGATTATACACCATGACCAAGTAGGTAATAGTTCAACATATTCATATCAATAAATGTAATACACCACATTACCAGAACCAAGAACAAAATCCATATGATCTTCTCAATAGATGAAAGAAGTCCAACCCCATTAAAATCCCTACAGAAAATTAGAATAGATAGTCTTTATCTCAATCTGACAAAAGCCATCTATGACAAACCAACAGCCAACATCATACTAAATGGACAAAAACTGAAAGCTTTCACTGTATAATCAAGAACAAGACAAGGATGTCCACTGTCACCACTCCTATTCAATCTACTTCTGGAAGCATTAGCCAGCAAAAAAGAAATAATAGGAATAAGGTTAGGAAAGTGTTGTAATCACGGTTTACAAGGGAATGTATTTAATACAGGACACATACTTTACAGGATTATTTTCTAATATTCACCCAAAAAGTCAAATGTGGAAGAGTGCAAGATATCTGTCCATGCACTAGAGGCCCAAAGAATCCAGCTAAAGGCCTGGATCCCGTGACAATGTCCTCCATTAGACCAACTGGAGGCCAAGAGCCCATGACAATGTCTCATGCAAATCTGTATCAAAGATCTGCACTGGGAAGGCCCAAAGGGCAGTGATGGAAGCTAGAAAGTCTGTACCAGCGGGATGAAGGAGCTGTGCCAGCAGGCTGAGGGATCTGCACCAGAGCCAAGAAGTGAAGCTCAAGGTAAGGACCAGAGCTCCCCTGAAAAGAACCACAGCCATCCTCAGTGACAGAAAGGTCCTGAGCTCCTCTGACAATGGGAACAGCTGAGTTCATATCAGGAGAACCAGCATGACAAACTTCTCCAGGAGAATCAACAGTACACCATCTTCCTCTCCAGTTCTCTTTTTATGCTGTTGGCAACAATCCTCAGGTGGGCCTTCACACCCATCACCATGCTGATTCAGTTCAGCTGGGTGTTACAAGTTGACCATTAGTTAATCCACCAAAGAAAGGAAGAATTTTTTTTTTTTTTTTTTGGTACTGGGAATCAAACTCAGTACCTTGTGCTTGCCAGGCAGGAGCTTGTGCCACTGAGCTATATCTCCAGCCCAGGAAGAAGTTATCACTATTTGCAAATAACATGATACTCTAATAGAAGCCCCAAAAAACTCCACAAAAGGACTTCTAGGTTTAATAACCAAATTCAGTAGTGTAGCTGGATACAAGTTCAACACTCAAAAGTCGATAGGCTTCCTGTACACAAATAACAATTCAGTGAGAGGAAAATTAGGGAAATAACACATTTCACAGTAGCATGCAAAATAAATGAAATACCTAGGAATCAGGTATTTCAGAAAGTAAAAGACCTCTACATTGAAAACTATAGTACTTTGAAAGAGGAGATTGAAGAGGATATCAGAAAGTGGAAAGATATCTCTTGCTCTTGGGTAGGAAGAACCAATATAGTGAAAATGGCCATGCCTCCAAAAGTGTTATACAGATTCAGTGCAATCACAATCAAAATAACAATAGCTTATCTCACAGAATTAGAGAAAATGACCCTAAAATTCATTTGGAACCAGAAGTAACCTAGAATAGCAAAAGCAATTCTGGCCAACAAAGGCAAGGCAGGGGGCATCATAATCCCTGACTTGAAATTATAATACAAAGGTACTGTGACAGCCGGGCATTGTAGTGCATGCTTGTAATTCCAGCACTTCCGAGGCTGAGGCAGGAGGATTGCCATGAGTTCGAGGCCGGCCTGGGCTACATGAGCAAGTTCAAGGTGAGCCTACACTACATAGTGAGATCCTGTCTTTAAAAAATAAATAAATAAAAAGCTACTGTAACAGCCTGGTACTGGCAAAAAAAAAAAAAAAAACAAAAAAAAAAACAGACCCAAGGGTCAATGGAACAGATCAGAAGATGTAGAAACAACTCCAAACACACTGAACCACTTTATCTTTGACAAAGGAGCCAAGCACCTACACTGGAAGAAAGACACCTCTTTAATAGATGGTGCTGGAAAAACTGACTTTCCACATGCAGAAGAATAAAAGTAGACGTATGTCTTTCACTATGCACTAAAGTCAAAATGGATCAAACATCTAAGTATTAAAACAAAAACACTAAATTTCCTGGAAGATAGAATAGGTAAAACTCTTGAAGACATTGGTATAGGCAAAGACTTCATGAACAAAACCCCAATCGACAGGAAAATATCACAATGAATCAACAACAGGGATCTTATCTTATTAAAAAACTTTCGCACAACATGAGAAACCACCAACAGAGTGAAGAGTCAACCCACAGTGTGTGAGTAAATTTTTGCCAGCTGTTCCTCAGACAAATGATTGACATCTAGAATATACAATGAACTCCAAAAAAATCAGACCCCCCAAATTAAAAGACCCATTCCAAAATGAGCTTGTCAAATGAATAGACACTTCTCAGATGAAGAAGTACAAACGGCAAATAAATATGTGAAAAAATGTTCAACATCATTGGTCATTCAAGAGATGCAAAGTAAAACAACATTGAGATTCTGTCTCACCCCAGAAAGAATGACTATTATCAAAAAATCAACCAATTCCAAATGCTAGAGAGGCTGTGGGGAAAAAGAAACACTTTTCCACTGCTGTTGGGAGTGTAGACTGGTGCAACCACTGTGGAAATCCACGTGGCGATTCCTCATAAAACTAGGAATAGAGGTTCCTTTTGACCCAGCTATTCCCCTTCTTTGTATCTTCCCAAAGAATTAAAAACATCATACCACAGTGATATATGCATACCTGTGTTTATAGCAGTGCAGTCTGTAATAGCTAAATCTTGGAAATAACCCAAATGCCCATCAACCAATGAATGGATAAAGAAGATGTGTTTTTTTTTTTTTTTTTTTAATATGATGGAGTAATATGCTGGCAAAGGATAAGCTTGAGACCTTCCTAGTTAAATGGATGGACATTGAGACCATACTCTTAAGTGAAATAAACAGATGCACATGTTTAAGTACTACATGGTTTCTCTGGTTTGAGAAAGCAAATGTGTAAATAAGGACCAAAATGTATAATAGATAATGGGAAATGGGAAGAAAATATTCAAATGAAAAGGGGAACAAGAAAAGGGGAAGGGGAAAGGAAAGAAGGGACAAAAAAAGGAACAGAAGGAAAAAATGAAAAAAAAAAAGCTTTTGTAAAGAAAGATGGGAGAGGGATGAAGGGAGGGGAAGGGAATGTGAAAAATAGAATCAAGATATATCACATGCAGGTACAGATTTCCTGTGATGAATGTTACCGTTATGTATATCTAAAATGTATCAATTAAAAAACCACACAAAAAAGAAAAAAGAAAACAATCTGAGTACTTGTCAGTAATAGATTCTATCAATTATGAAACATCTATACAATTAAATTCTCCCCAAGTATTTAAAAGAATAAAGTATATTGACATGAAAATGTGTCCAGCATATACATATTAAGTAAAAAGTTATCCTAATTATCTGATACATATAATACCATCATTTTCAAATATATTAATACAATACTAGTATCTGGAGGGATTAAACAACTGGGGGAAATGTATATCATTTTTTTTTAATACAGTGATCTGCTCTGAGAATGAGGTTATACCATATTTTTACTTGTATAATGGTTGGGTTTCTTTTTCTTGGAACAATCATTTGACTTTATTTATTTATTTTTATTTTATTTTATTTTTTGTCTTTTTTTTTTGTGGGTACTGGGGGGTCGACCTCAGGACCTCGCACGCCAGCAGGCGCCTGTGCCGCTGAGCGATATCACCGGCCCCTTTTTCGTATGTGGGTTCTGGGAGTCGAACTCGGGCTCTCGCGCTTGCCGGGCAGGCGCTTAAGCCGCTGAGCCATCTCACCGGCCCTATTTTTTGTCTTTTTGAGATAGGATTTCACTATGCAGTTCAGACTGGTCTTGAACTCACTTTGTAGCCCAGGCTGGCCTGGAACTCGCAGTTATCCTCCTGCCTCAGCCTCCCAAGTGCTGGGATTATAGGCATGTGCCACCATATCCACCTAATTAAATTTATTGGTACTTTTTAGGATTCATTTATTGTGGTCCCTTGGTTTGTTTAAGAAATTTTTCTTTTCATGGTTGGTACCCATAATCCTGTCTACTATATCTGATTTTCTGTCCTCACATTGGCTCATTTTACTGCATATACTTTCAATGGAATTTTTAATGTCCTGGATATCTATTTTATGGATTCCATTTTCTTCCTATGTTGGCCCTTAATGTTTTCCACCATTTTCCTAAGTGCCTCTGTTCTTTTGTTTATATCTGCTGTAGAGTCACTAACCATATCTTTCATTATGGTCACCATCTCTGTAGCTATCTGAGAGATTATTTCTGATTTGATTTTTTCCAGATCCTCA
This sequence comes from Erethizon dorsatum, assembly GCA_028451465.1. NCBI lineage: Eukaryota > Metazoa > Chordata > Mammalia > Rodentia > Erethizontidae > Erethizon > Erethizon dorsatum. The sequence goes on from CM051823.1 coordinate 112,740,743, forward strand.
TTCATCTGCCTTGCTACTTCTGCTGTCACCACTTCAGAGAGTCCAGATGGATGACTTTTGGACCATTCCACCTCATTGCCTTGTGGGTTTGCCTTTGGTTTGCTGGAAGTCTGAGGTTGTGTCTTAAGTGTCTTTTCATTTTCTATTTTTTTTTTTTTCAGTTTAATTCCTGGGTGATGCCTGTAAATTGCCTATGGTGAATAGCTTTATTGCTAGTATTGAGAACCCTTAGGAAGTGACTAATTCTTAAAAGCGTCTTGCAGGTATAGCTGGCTTTTGGCTTTTGAGTCTGTTGCAAGATCCTCCTTTTTGACTTATTGGGGATGAGAAGTTGCTGCCTACTTGGCCCAGCCCTTGGTTCTTTGGCACTGGCCTATTGTATTTTTTATGACCCTTAGGCATTCTCAGTCCAGCATACCAGGAAGAACAACTGGTTAGAACAATTATGTCACTTTGGCTAAAGTGGTATGATCAGCAACAACAGTAGCATCAAACACTGCCTAGAAAATGACAAACTGAGGTAACTATTTACCCGCCACCTTCAACCATATGAACTAGACCTATAGGTACATAACAAAATTTAAAACAAACCAGAAAATTGTATGCAGTATATAAGCCCTCAATATGGCAGTTTTAGCCTCAGGGGAGAAAATTAAAAAGTGGTTAGGAGGAAAATATAGAGGAATAGAAGAAGAGAAAGAGATTAGAAGCAAGATTGGACAATAAAGAAAGATCACACAGACTTTGGGAAACTGGCAAAGAAGGCAGGAGGGAAAGAGAGAAGGAAGAAATAAAAACAAGAATGAACAGAACAGCAACATCATAAAAACTAGAACCATGTTTACACTCATATAAAAATAAGAACAATCAAGAAAAAAACAAAAAACAAGAAAAAAATACAAGAAAAGAGACAAAGAAAAAAAGAGAGACAAAAAAGTCCACTTCAAGATGTGTCTCTGCTGTCACTGGTAGACAACGTGGGCAGACAGAGTCCAGATCCAAATTGATTAATCCCAGCAAGCCAACTGTAGCTTTACAGCGGGGCAGTGGGTAATCCTGGTAAGCCTGCATCTTTAGTTCCACTGAAGTTCAGGTTGGTTTCTGGCTGTGAGTCTAGAACCAGATTTGCTCAGCCTGCTGCAGTCTGTGTGCCTCCTGCTGGCTTGAACTCAGCTCCCTGACCTCCTACCAACTAGCGCTGGCCTCCCTGACCCCAATACTGGGTACCACTAGATGGAGCCAGCAGTTGGTCTGACTTCCAAGCTCAGTTGGCCCCTCTCCAAGATGGCTACTGGCCAATTGTCCTCTCCTGTGGGACCTCTGAAGTTGAATAACTCACCAGCCACTGTAGTCCGCTGCATCCGCTGCTTCCCTGTATTGGTGTGTTTCTCCATGGAGGCCTCTGAAGTCATCAATAGTTCCTGTGCTTCTGCAGGTTTGAGCCACCCCTACCACTCAGTGAGTCTGGGCTCAGGGAAGAAAGTGCCGCCTGCTACCTCCTTCGTTGAATTTTCTCTCTTTGCTCTCCCTATGGGCTTCAATTCTTGCTTCATATCCTTCCTAAGTCCCAAGGACCCACTTCCTGAGTCCCAGGGACTCCTTCCTCTTCTCACATTGCTATATTCCAGTGTCTGGACACCAAATCTCAGAGAGCCTCTTTCTCTGCTGCTCACCACTCTACCATCTTTCCAAAAGTCTCAGAACAATTCTGTTTTTTTTTTTCTTCAATTTTTTCCAGACAGGTTCTTGCTATGTAGTTTCAGGCTGGTCTTGAACTCACTATGTAGCCCAGGCTGGCCTCAAACTCATGATGATCCTCCTGCTTTAGCCTCCCAAGTGCTGGGATTACAGCTTGCACCAACACACCCTGCAAATTTTTATTAGGAGCATATAATAACTTTTATAATGAAAACAATAAAATAGTTTTTAAATAACAAGACTACAAGTAAACAAGTGTACAGTCTGGTAAACTATATGATTATCTTTCTAGTTTTGGAGGATTCTGTGATCCAGTTATCTGAGATTTTTATTTTTTCATATATTTTTTTAAAATGTACTGGGGATTGAACCCAATGCCTTTGCACTGAGCTACATCCCTAGACCTTTATTTTTATTTTCAGTTGCTAAGTTGCCCACGCTGGTCTTGAACTGAAAATCTTTCTGCCTCAGCCTTCCAGAGTGCTAGGATTACAGGCATGCACCACCAGGTGAGGCTCTTCATACTTTCCTTGGAAGTCTTTCATGTCTTCTTCAAGCACTGTGGAAATATAAGGAGAAAAGAACTAGTCAATTGTGTCACATTTTATTGGCAGTTAAGATGGGTATGCAATACTATAATTAATTTATATAAATACATTTCAAATGGGAATATTCTAACTGTGCTTTTTTGTGTTAGGTCAAAGACCATAATCCACCCAAAAATGGGAGTATTACTTTAAGATACATGCCCAGTAGAAAAGAACTTTCTGCAAAGATTGGAAATATTGACACCTCCCAGAATCATATTTATTAGCCACATATAGCTACTGAGCACTTGACATGTGACTAGTGTTACTGGGGAACTGAATTTTATTTCATTCAATTTGACTTAATTTAAATAGCCGCACTTTGCTAGTGGCTATGGTTTTGGACAGTATAGTTTCAGACAAAAATAAACTGAAGAAACATAAAAAAATGTAACTTGTGTACTGTGTGTAGCGGTGCAGGACTGTAATCCCAGCTACTCAGGAGGCTGAAGTGGGAGGATTGCTTGAGCCTAGGGATTTGAAAAAGCCTGGCAACACAGGGAGACCTTGTTTCAAAAAACAAAACAAAACAACCCCCTACCCTGCAATGTGTGAACTTGATTAAATGTAGTAAAGAACAGATGCAGAGTTTTATCTTGATCCCTGTCTTCCCTGGTCTACATGTAGTTCTGTTTCTCAACCGTCAACCCTGCTAAATAAGTGACCTCAGGCCTGCCACAACGACAGAACAGCCTTCCATATATAGTAGGTTTTTTTTTTTTTTTCTTTTAAGATAAGGTCTTTCTATATAGTTCAGGGTGACCTGGAACTCACTATGTAGACCAGGCTGACCTCAAATTTGCCAGCAATCCTCTTGCCTCAGTCTCCTGAGTGCTGGCATCACAGGTGTATACCACCATGCCCAGCTATTAGCAGTTCTTTTTTATTGTCCCATTCCAGCAACCAGACCAGACATGCCTGGCTTCCCAGACTGCCCTGCACGCTTTCCCTGCTCACCCAGCCCGGATGGTTAGTGACTCATGGCATTCTCCATCTCACCCTTTTGTACCATTACAACCCTACCTTCCCCATCTCATACAAATTATTCCTATAATAAATCCTTTATTCTGTAATACTTATAGTGGTCAGGCTTCCTCAATTGATTCCTAGCCTTGAAGTCTGTTACCTTACCATTTTTCCCAACTCAGAAAATGATGCCAACCTCCATTTGTACCCAAACTCCCTATTTTCAGTTCATCACTAAATCCTTGGCAAACTGTGTCAAAAACACATGTTGAGCAGGGCATGGTGGCACACACCTGTAATCCCAGTATTCTGGGAGCCTGAAGCAGGAGGATTGCAAGTTTGAGAGCAGTCTGGGCAATTTAGTAACTTAGCAAGACCCTGCCTCAAAAACAAATAAATAAATAAAAAGGGCTTTGGAATGTACAGTATAGATCAGTGGAAAGGCCCTGGGTTCAATCCTTAGTATTAAAAAATAAAAAGCCGGGGGTAGTAGCACATGCCTATAATCCCAGCACTCAGGAGGCCGAGGCAGGAGGATCACTGTGATTTTGACACCAGCCTGGACTACATAGTGAGTTCAAGCACAGCCTAGAATATACAGCAAGACCCTGTCTCAAAAAAAAAAAAAAAAAAAAAAAAAAAAAAAAAAAAAAAGAAGGTGACAGTCTATGCGAGGGCTTTGGGTAGTTACCTTTGTTTTTGTTTTGTTTCGTTTTGTTGTTGTTTTGAGACAGGGTCTCACTATGTGGTTCAGGCTGGCCTTGAATTCACTACATAGCCCAGGCTGGCCTCGAATTTATGGCAATCCTTCTGCCTCAGCCTCCCAAGTGCTGGGATTACAGGGGTGTGCCACCATACCTGGCCTAAAGTTACCTTTGAAAAGAGTTTTGGGATACACCATAATGAGCATGTTCAATGAAAAATTGTTGCTATATTTTCCTTTTTTGTGTAATGAGTCATCTAGAAAATCTGAATAACCAAAGATCGCTAGGTGTTTTGGACTGCATTCAGATTAGATTTGGCAATGCTTTGGTAAAACCATTGTTTGGGTTTATATTCACATAATCCTTTTCTTTTTTTTTTTTTTTTGTAGTTATTTACATAAACTCTGTGGCTTCTTGTAATTTAATGCACCATGTTCCATTGTAAAAATTAGACCCTACAGCTAAAATGAAATTCAGCTTTTAAACTAAAAAAAAAAAAAAAAAACAGCCAGACATGGTGGCACACACCTGATCTCAGCACTTGAATCAGCCATGAGTTTGAGGCCAGACTAGACTACTTAGTGAGATCCTGTCTCAAAAAAAAAAAATTAAACCAATAGATAGTTTAATATTATTATTTATTTATTTATTTATTTTTGAGATAGGATCTTGCTTGTGGTTCAGGCAGGCCTTGAGCTCACTATGTACCTCAGGCTGGCCTTGAACTTGCAGCAGTCCTCCTATCTCAGCCTCCCAAGTGCTGAGATTACAGACGTGCATCACCAGGCCCAGCTGTTTACTATTTCTTGTGTATTTTTCATGTGTTTTTGTTTTTTAAGAGAGGGTGAGTTCAAGGCCAGCCTGAACTGCATAGTGAGACCCTATCTCAATCCCCCCCCATAAAAGGATAAATAAACACTAAATGTGAGTGTTGATTTCTTTACATACATGCTGGGAATAACATCCAAAATCCAATATTATCAGTCTTGGTTGTTGTTTTATTGCTGCTTGTGTGTGTGTGTGGGGGGGATTAAACCCAGGGCCTTCTCACTGGCCTGTATCCCCTAAGGCCTTTTTTAAAAATTTTTTTATTTTGAAATCTGGTCTTGCTAAATAAATTGCTCTGGCTGGGCTCCAATTTGCAATCCTCTTGCCTCAACCTCCCAGAGTGCTGTTATTACAGGCCTGCACCATCACACCCAGGTTGCTGTCACTTTCAATTGGAATGAGGGTCCATATGAGAGGAATAACAGGCTCTTCGCTTAAAGGGAAGTTAAAATTCAAAGGAAAAAGATCCTCAGTAGCAAAAAGGGAATTTGCATAATTTTACACAGTGGAAAAGTAGAGAAGGAGTTTGAAAAATTTTTTAAAAATTGCAAAATATTGGCCAGGAATGGTGGCATACCCCTGTAATCCCAGCACTCGGGAGGCTGAGACAGGAGGATTGCTGTGAGTTCAAGGCCAGCCTGGGCTACATAGCGAGTTCAAGGCCAGCCTGAACTATATAGTGAGATCCTGTCTAAAAAAACAAAAACAAAACAAAACAAAAAAAAAACCCCAAAATTTGCAAAATGTTTGTGCCAGAAAAAGTATTAAAAATCATGGTTCAAGTCACCTCTGTTATAGATATGGAAATAAAGCCTCTGAGGTGTGAGATGATTTGTCCGAGCCCACCATCCATTACTAGTAGATCTGGGATTAGAAGGTTGTCAGGGTCTCGGGCTCTCATCCTTTGGTTTAATTCAGTAAATATTTACTGATCATTGAATCTTGTACTAGATACTGAAGAGGATTCAAGGACATACATAGATATATTTATTATGTTCTTGTGCCAGAGCTTTCATATACACTTTTCCTTTTTTCTCTTTTCTTATACATTTCCATCTAACCAACTATCTTATAAAATTAATCTAATAGTTCTGTTTTTACCTATTACTGGGATTCTCCATGTTTCAGTAATAATAGTTCCTGGAGTCAAGTGTGGAATAAGAGGATCAGAAGGTCAAGAGGAAAACTATAGTATTGTTTCCTTTGAAAAGGTGTCAAAAGAACCAGGCTTGGTACATGCTGGGAGACCAATTACTTGGAAGGTTGAGGATCTCTTAAGCCTAGAAATTGGGGACCAACTTGGGCAACATAGTACAATCCCCATCTTAAAAAAAAATGCTGAATGAAGATTACTCAGTTCTGCTTAGGCCATCATTCACTTCTCTGTGTAGTTCCTTGTTGTGAGGAAACCTTAGAAATGCCAGAATTCAGCTGGGCACACCTGTAATTTCAGCACTCAGGAAGCTCAGGCAGGAGGATCACCATGAGTTCGAGGCCAGCCTGGGCTATCTAGTGAGTTCAAGGCCATCCTGAACTACAGAGCCAGACTGTCTCAAAAAAACCAAAAAAAAAAAAAAAAAAAAAAAAAGAAATGCCAGAATTGGGTAAAGGCCAGCTGAAGCCAGAAAGGTGGCTGAATTGAAGGTGAGGAGAAAGATAGAACAGTTGTTGGAGGGCCTTGTTGACCTAGTTAACTATTTAGTCTTTTTTTCTAAGTGTGATGGGAATCAATCTAGGTTTTTTTTTGTGTGTGTGTTTCTTTGTTTTGGGGGGAGTGCTGGAGTTGAATCCGGGTCCTCTTTCACGGAAAGCATGTACTCCACCACTGAGCCACAGAGCCAGATTCCCCAAAAAGGATTTTAAGCAAATGCTCTGTGGACCCTAATTTGTAATTGAGAAGGAAAGGGAAATGGGGGGGGGGGGGTTGCTTTGAATGGATCAGGAGACTTGCAAGAGTGCAGAAATCAGGAGGCTTTATTATATCTGTGTGCATGGTAAATGACAGTGGCTTTTTTTGGGTGGTTTCAGCCTAGACACAGAGATATATTTGGGAGACAGAATTGACAGGATTTAATTAACTGATGTGGCAGTGGGGAGAAAGAAGAGTACTGGCTAACTCCTTTTCCAGCTATACTGCTGGATGCCTGGGTGACTTTTGGTGTTTTTTTTTTGGTGGGTACCGGGGGGTCGGACCTCAGGACCTCGAGCGCCAGCAGGTGCCCGTGCCGCTGAGCGATATCACCGGCCCTTTTTTTTCCGTATGTGAGTTTCCGGAGTCGAACTCGGGCCCTCGCGCTTGCCAGGCAGGCGCTTAAGAGGCTGAGCCATTTCACTGGCCCATGTGGTGTTAAAAACCTATAATCCCAGCATCTGGGAGACTGAGGCAAGAGGACTGCTGGGAGGCTGAGGCAAAAGCCTCAGTTTTGGCACTTTTAAAAATATTTATCATTTATTTAGTTATTAAGTTTTTTTGAGACAGCGTCTCCCTTTGTAGTCCAGGCTAGTCTTGAACTATGTAGGACAGGCTGGCCTCACACTCATGGTAACCCTTCTGCCTCTGCATCCCAAGTGCTGGATTGTAGGTATGCACCACGCCAGGCTCTGGGCAATTTTTGAAAAAATTAAAAAAAGGGCTGCGGTCTGCGGAGGTAGCTCAGCATGAAGATCCTGGGTACATTCTTCAGTACAAGGGCTTGTGGTACTGTGGTGGGAATTAGGGGGAAGATCAGAAGCTCAGTTTGGAAATGACTGGAATACCAGAAACTTGAAATTAATTTGTAATAACAGAAAGCCCACATAAAGCCCTCTATCAGGGCATGATAGAGAAAGGAATATGAGGCCAGAAAAGAAGTAGAGATTTTCATTTGGGAATTTTTTAAGACATTGGTCACGTAGACACACTTTTAAAAAGGAACTTTGGTTGGCAGTGGTGGCGCACACCTGTAATCCTAGCACTTTGGAGGCTGAGCCAGGATTGCCACGAGTTTGAGGCAAGCACTTGGGAAGCTGCAGTGAATTCAAGGCTATAAGCACTTGGGAAGCTGCAGTGAATTCAAGGCTACATAGTCAGACCCCACCTCAAAAAACAAACAAAACAAACAAAACAGAAAAAACTTTGAGAGGACCAAGAAATGGAGAGAAGGGAGAGGGAGGGGGAAGGCAAGGGGAGGTAAAAAGAGTGGAGATGTGTTATGTACATGTACCAATTCACCATGACGAAGACTAGGGATATAGCTTATACACTGCAAACGTGAACTAATAAAAATTAAAATTAAAAAAGGGACTTTGATAGAACGCCCTAAATAAAAAACATTGTACGTAATACTTTTCTATTAAATATTTTGGTTGTTTTCATTTATGTTATGTCCACGATCTTTGGATTGTCAACTAAAACCCCTAGAGCCGAGTATTACAGCGATATGTTTGATATTAAGCTATTTTAGGTAATGGAGAGATCAGCTCTTTACTAAACACCATAGTCCCTTGGCCAATATGGATTCAGATGCCTATGAAAACAATCCCATTTTATGTACTTATGCACGTTGAAGAGTGCTTATTTAACAATTCCTCGAACAACTAGTATGTTACCATAGGATAGGGCTCATCTGGTGAACTAGTAAAATCCTTAAAATAAGCTTTTCATCCCCGCATGGTGGCGAAAGCCTGCAACCAGAGCTATATGGAAGGCTGAGACAGCCTCCAGGTTGAAGTCAGCCGGGATACATTAGCAAAATCCTGTCTAAAAAAAGGGGCTGGGGATGTAGCTCAGTGGTAGTTGTGCCTAGCATGTGCCAGGCCCTGGGTTCAATTTTCAGTGGCGCAAAAACAAAAACGCAAAAAACTTTTATAGCAAAAGTATGTTACTATTTTTCATTAGAGGTGCGTTAGATAAAATTAGTATCCACAGCGCGTCTGAAATTCAAATGCCTTTGTCTTGTCTTTCTGCTACCTAGTAAGCGGTTACAAAGGAAATGTCACTTCACATAAGATTTAGTTGCCAAGATTTTGAAAAGAAACACAGATATTTTCCTCACCACGCAGCTTTCTGCTGCTTCAAGTTGCTCAAACAGTGCCAGGAGGAGCCCTTAACTGCTTAAAAGGCCAGGGACAGAAACGGAGTATTGCACAACCCTTCACCACCCGGCGTTTTCGCTTCCAAATCTGGCCTTCGTGTCATCCCGGCGGGCGCCGCTCCCCGTCCCCCTCAGCGCGCTGGGATTTCCTAGCCGAGCGCGGCCGCCCCTCCCTCCGCCCGGGCTGCTCGGGAGAGCGGTGCCGCGCGGGCGCGGGGAAAGCCCATTGTCCAGCTGGGAGCCCGGGTCACCCCGGGGTGCCTCCCGCACTCGCACCGCCGACCCGGACGACCAAAGGTCCAAGGGGCTCCGGGCCGCTCCCCTCCCCCGCGGCCCCATTGTCTGCCTCGCCCCGCCCCGGGGGACACGTGCGCCTGCAGCTTCCCGAGCAGGAGAGCGCGGGGTGGCGGCGGCGTGGACACCGCTTGGAACGGCTGCGCCACGGCAGCCGGCGCGCGGACCGGTGGGTGCCCTCCGGGAGCCGCCCTCCGCGCGCCCCGTCCCGTGCTCCCGCGGCCCAGGCGGGGATAGGGCGGCGGGAGTCGGTGGGGGCGGCGTGAGCTTGGGGCTGCGGTGGGGGTGGGGCGGGGCGCAGTGGGGAGATGCCTGTCTCCTGACAAAGGAGAACGAGTGGGACACGCAGAGCCAGCCCGCCCCGTCTGGAGGGGAGTGGGAGAGGGAGTGTCGGGGAGGGGAAGGGGCGGGTCTCTCATTCACTCGGCCCCTCGGCTGCCGCCGGAGCGGAAGGGCGGGGTCTCGGCCCCCCACCCATGCTGAGGAGCGAGGGAGGCAACGCGACGTGGGGGCGGGGCACGCGGGCGCGCGTCCCGAGGCGTCGGCTACGTCGTCACGTCAGCGCGGGAGAGGGAAAGAGAGGAGCCGACTGGGCAGGGACTGAGGGACGGGGCCGAGAGAGCGAGCGAGGGAGGGAGCGAACGAGAGAGTGCAAGCGAGGAGGGGAAAGGCGGCCACTTGTGCCTGAGCAGCCGCGGACAGCACTGGGAGCGGCGGGGGGAGGATCAGAGAGAGGGAGAAGAAAGGCTGAGGGAAGAAGGCGGACGGAGGCTGGTGGAGGTGGTAGGGGGAGAAGGAGGAGCTGGAAGAGGGCAGGGGCTGAGGGAGTGAGTGAGAGAAGCGGACGCGCGAGGGAGGGGAGGGAGGGAAGGGGGGGGTCACGCGGGGGCGCGCGCGCGCACCGGGAGCGCGCTCGGAGGCGAGTGGAACTGGATCGGGTTTGCTGCCAGCGGCGTGAGCTTCGGCCGCCATTTTACAACAGCTCCACTCGCGCCGGACACAGGGAACAGCGAGCACGCGTTTTCCGCAGCCCGATTCCCTCGGACAGGATTCCTCCGCCGCAGCCCAACGGGGAGGTAACGACCCGGGTCGGGGAGGGGAGCTCCATGACATTGTGGAGTAAGCTGGGGGAGGGCGGCGCTGGGGGAAACCGGCTTTTCTGGAAAATGGATTCCAAGAGGGAGAGGAGCACGTTGACTGGGGCTGCCTGGAGTAGGCCGCGGCCGCGCCGCCACTTCCTTCCTTCCATGTGCTGCCGCCGCTCGGGCTTTGTCTGCGGCGCTCCGGGAGGAGGTGCTTCCGCTGCCCCGTGGTCCACGCGGACCGCGAGCTGCGGCGGAGTTGGTGCTGTCGTGGCCCTCGCCGCGGGAGTGGGCGGAGAGGAGCCGGTCTCGTCCTGCAGCCGGGCTGGGGCGGTGCTCGGGGGCTCGCGGGCGTGGAGCTGTCGCGGAACGCTGCGCCGCAGTCACTGCACCCGGGAGTGCGGGGCAAGGGATTGCACCGCGCGCCGCGGGTCACGTCTGGGCGGGCGGGCAGCCGGGGTCGCCGGCGCCCAGGGAGCGCCCGGGGCAGGGAGCCATGTGTCACGGCAGAGTCGGCGGCGCTGGGGGGCGGGGAGAGCCCGTGGCCTGGCGCCGCCGCAGCCTCGGTGTTGAGGGGCGAGGTTGTAGTGCTGCAGCTTTTTGGGGGCTCCGACCGCGGCTGCGGGTTGATGGGAGCCGGTGACGGTCGTCTTGGCCTGGGACTCCGTGGGTTTCCGTTGAAGGAAGTTGTAGGACATTTGAAGGCGCAGAGCACGTGTTTCTAATGGGCTCCTGGCAGCCGCATTGGTGAGGCTGCCGCTCTGGGTGCGGAGTCGGGGGCGGGCTTTGGGGTGTGCGGGTGAAGGGTGGAGAAATTGGGTGGTGGGTAGGTGGCTTGTGTGAGCGCTTTGTTCTTCGCTGGCTGTTGTTACTGATCTGTAAGCGGCAGGCGGGAAAAGCGCACTTTGGGGGTTTACCTTGGAGAGGGACAAGCCCAGCTTTGCTTCATTCTTACACACCTTATTCTCCGTACGGGAACAGCTGCATGTGGCACTCTGGCTGGACCTCTTACTGATTGGGCTTCCTTTGTAATCCGGTTTTTCCTAGGGAGTGATAGCAGGTGAGTTAGGGGTGGCGCTCAGGAAGAAAATAGTGAATTGGTCCTTCTGTGCTCTGCTCCAAATCTGGCGTGTCAGGCGATTGGTGACTTTAAGGTTTCTTTCAAGGGAGGTGCAGGTTTGCTGGTGTAGTAAGTGGTAGAGAAAGTAAAGATTGGGGCTCTTATATTGTCCTCTATTCTTTTTGAAGATCCTAGTTTAATTTTGCTTATTGCGTTTGAACAGATCTCTGGAAACATGGCTACAGAACATGTTAATGGAAATGGTACTGAAGAGCCCATGGATACTACTTCTGCAGTTATCCATTCAGAAAATTTTCAGACATTGCTTGATGCTGGTTTACCACAGAAAGTTGCTGAAAAACTAGATGAAATTTACGTTGCAGGTAAGAACTAACACTTGCAAAATTACATTATGAAATTTCTCTATTGGATTTCTGGCTTTGAGCTAAAATAGCAACTTTTTGTGGTTTCCAATTAAGTGTGGGAACTGGAGCTTTGCCTTGTTCTGATAGTTGATTTAGGTTTGAACTAGAGGTTAAGGTGCAGAGAGGGAGGGAAGAAGAGAGGGATAGGCCCTCCTTAGGGAAAGGCCGGCGGCCTGTTGGATAAGTATATGATAGTCATAACAGCTGCTAAATGTTGGGAACAGATCATGTGACTTTTTTGGGTATTTTTATAGTAGGATTCTTCTTGTTAAATAACGTGGTAGCTGTAGATGTGTTCTCTGTCTCATTGGTGTGGCGGTTCTTTTTTCTAGCGGTACTTGGAGTTGAGTACAGGTTCAGTTGTCATGTTTGGTATTTTGTTGGTTGTCTTTAGGATTTGTAAGTCTGTACATGTACTGTAGAAATATTGTAATGTTCAGAACTCTGTAACTTGGACACAGAGCAGGATGTAAAATCGGATCCTTATTGTAAGTGTGGTTGAGAGGCCTTATTTAGTTCAGAATGGCTTAAGTATATGTGTTTTGCATTATGTAGATACAGGGATAGGATTGTTACACGTATATCTGCAGTGGCATAAGGGTCTTGAGGGAAGAAAAACTTTAAAAAATGTTAGAAGTTGAAAACTAATAAAATTTTCTCTTCTCCAGGGCTAGTTGCACATAGTGATTTAGATGAAAGAGCTATCGAAGCTTTAAAAGAGTTCAATGAAGACGGCGCATTGGCAGTTCTTCAACAGTTTAAAGACAGTGATCTCTCTCATGTTCAGGTAATGTTAATTTAACGTCAGTATAGAAAGAATGAACAAATTTTGAGAATTTTTAATGTGCTCATTTAAATTTTGTTAGATGGAAACACGAACATTTTTAAATATGAATGGAAAATTTCTTTGCAGAACAAAAGTGCCTTTTTATGTGGAGTCATGAAGACTTACAGGCAGAGAGAAAAACAGGGGACCAAAGTAGCAGACTCTAGTAAAGGACCAGATGAAGCAAAAATTAAGGTATGTCTTTAAAAACTCTTGTTTTAAAGGTCTTTTAATATTTTCTAGTTTTGGTAAATATTCTTTGGTGTGACGTGAATGTATATATTTTTAGTATCGTTAATCTTTTATAATTAGTATTTTGAAAAGTATTTTGCCATTTTAAATGACCCATTTGATGATTAAATCTGTGCTTTTTTTTTTTTTTTTGGAGACAGGGTCTCACTGTGTAAGTTTAGGCTGGCCTCAAACTTGCAGCAGTCCTCCTGCCTCAGCTTCTTGAGTGCTGGAATGACAGGTGTGCACCAGCATGCCTGGCTTCTAAAATCTGAGCTTCTAATGGTTCAAATAAGAGATTGAAAAGGTGCAAGTTCATGTTACTAACAGTCAAACCAAACTTGGAGGGAACCAGTTCACCTTATGCTGGTGGGAAGTGTACACTTAGCAGTTGACTGCTTCTTTTAGGAGGTTCAACCCCTAGTGGATTTAGAATTCTGACAGTGTCTTTTCCATTGGCTTATTGAGGTTATATTGTTTATTTATTTATTTATTTTTTGAGATAGGGTCTCTTATGTAGTTTCAGGCTGTCTTTAACTCCCTATGTAGCTCAGGCTGGCCTAGAACGGGCAATCCTCCTGTCTCAGCTTCCCATGTACTGGGATTGCAGGCATGCACCACCATGCCTGGCTATCTTGTTTATTTCTAAAAGCAGCTGTTAACAATAAGGTGGTTCAGTATGGACATGTAAATAAGGAAACAAGTTGAGAGTAAAAGGCTCTTAAATTGTATGGAAGATTGATTTGTCTGGAGTTGTTAGGTTTTGATCTTTGTTTTGTTCATTAGAAATATGGTTCATATTTGTTTTTAACTTGGTATTTATAGTATGATACTGTTCTTGGGCCAAGGATTACAGTTTAAGAAAATGAGTTATTAAGGGCACAGAGGTTGGGTGTGATGGTACATGCCTCTAATCCCAACCTGGGGAGGTTGGACAGGAGGATACCCTCAAGTTCAAGGCCAGCTGGGGCTATAGAGTGAGTTCAGAGCCAGCCTAAACATAAGAGAGACCCTGTCTCAAACAACAAAACAAAAAAGGGCATAGATGTTGGGTAGTATTTTAATGATATGGAAAGAGGGAAGCATAGAATATGGAGTTAGCTTTACTGTTCATAATGAATATGAGGTAGTTGTGAATGAATTGAATTTGAATTATAAGTGAGTTTTTCCATTAAAAGTGGGGTTTAGTTGTGCCAGTTGTAATTAATACATTGGGGAGTTGAGTTTAAAATTTTATGAAAATTAGTTTTTGCGAGGAGGTGGTTTAAACCTTTAATAGGAGTTAAAGTGTGACCAAAAATAACACATTTTTATAGGATGTTTGGCAGGGAATAATACATTTTGTTTTTGTTTTGTTTTTTTGAGACAGAATCTTGCTATGTAGTTCGGGCTGGCCTTGAATTTCCTATGTAGACCAGGCTGGCCTTGAACTCACAGCAATCCTCCTGATTCAGCCTTCAAAGTGCTGGGATTATAGGCACATGTCACTATGCCCAGCCTTGTTTCTTTTAATAGATTGACAAAAGGTGTTATTGATCATGTGAAGATTAAGGTGAAAAAGGCATAACTCCTTTTATAGCACAGGGATTACATATGAGAAAAAGGGAAAATGAGCACTTTGATGGTTCAGTTCATGGGATAGTCATAGATTTTTTTTTTTTTTTTTTTGTCTTGCTAAGTATCCCAGGCTTGCCTTTAACTCACAGCAGTCCTCCTGCCTCAGCCTCCCAAGTGCTGGGATTACAGGTTTGCGCTACCATGCCCTGCAGTAATAGATTTTTATAGTCATAGATTTGAATTTCAGTTTTCTTGTCACGTTGATTGACCATTAAGCAATCATATTTGGGTGTTACAAAGAAAAAGTTAGACTACATAGTTTTCTGTGAACCCTTTTCTTAAAAGAAGAGCTGTGTTTTTATAAATTACTTTTTTAAATTTCTGGGTGCTGGGGATCAAACTCAGGGCTTCAAACATGCTAGTGATATAATATCCCCAGGCTGCTAATTTTGTATTTAATGTTCTTACTTTTGGAGACTGAGGTGATCTGACCCCATATCATTTAACACATTTTAGTAAGTTTTATTATGGGCCTAGTGTTAGGTTTTTTATTTTGTAATTACTAGCTAACAGATTTGTTTTGTTATTTAGAAAAACTAGTTTTGTGGTACAGATGGGAAATCTTGACTTTTCTTTAAAGCTTGATGAACTACTTTTTAGCACCTTTGCATATAAGGGATGACGAGAAACTCGTAATTCTGAGTTCAATGAGTTTCGTAAATTTTAGCATTTCACTTTCAGTGAGAGATGTAGAAGTTATAGTACAGTGTTGCAATTTCATAAAGTTTTTAGTCATTTTGTCTATTTTTTCTGAATGATCCATGATGTCTTGTGAGGCATGATATTTTAATGTCAAATGATGAGGTTTTTTTCCTTTATCTTCGAAGTTTCTAGACTTGGTATGGGGAGTGTAATACCTTCAGAGGTTGGCAAAATGTCCAGAATGGCAGTATGTGCCTACAAGTTAGGGTATGGGAAATTTGTTGGGTAAGAAGTCCAGAGTTGGGAGATACTCAACCAAATTAGGTACATTTTTGAGGTGGTATTAGCAGTGTAGATAACATCTTGTCCTGAGTAAGTAATTGAAGACTAGAAAGTATTTTGCCTAGCATTTGAATTTTTGACAGTAAGTTTGGGTTATAATATGTACTTATTAATGGGGAAATTCAGAAACAGACCCCCAAAACTGGTTTATGGAAGAATGTTGCTAAGATAATTAGAAAGATTTGAACAAAGTTGATATTTAACTGCTGAACGTATAGCTGTGATCTTGTGAATAAAATGTATTAACAACATTTGAACTTTTCAAGGCACTCTTGGAAAGAACAGGCTACACACTTGATGTGACCACTGGGCAGAGGAAGTATGGGGGACCACCTCCAGATTCCGTTTATTCAGGTCAGCAGCCTTCTGTTGGCACTGAGGTAAAGAAACTAAACTTGTACCTTTTGTAGTAAAAGCACAGGTATCTGTTTTCCTACAGAATTCTTCATGGTTTTTACTTTATATTTAATTTACAGATATTTGTGGGGAAGATCCCAAGAGATTTATTTGAAGATGAACTTGTTCCATTATTTGAAAAAGCTGGACCTATATGGGATCTTCGTCTAATGATGGATCCACTCACTGGTCTAAATAGAGGTTATGCGTTTGTCACTTTTTGTACAAAAGAAGCAGCACAGGAGGCTGTTAAACTGGTAAGTTTTTTTTTCCCTTCAGTATTCACATTAACTATCTTTAACGCTTGCTTTTTTATTGTGCCATAAGAGTTTACCAAATATTTTTTTGAAGTGGATGACTTTTTCTGTGTAAACATTCTTTGCATGCATAGTTGATAAAAAGTAGTGTGGTAGAATCCTAAGTAATGGTTCTTGAGACATCTGGCATAGTAATAGTTTTGTTTGTATGCTTACATTTACAGCAGCGTGAAAAGTTTAAGAAAATAACTGCAGTAGGGCCTCCATAGTTTCTGGCCACACTTGGATCATCCCTTTTTTATAAGTTCACAAGATATTCCAGTGATAAATTTCTAGATCATGAAATAAAAGATTTTGTGGTGAGTGGCAGTATTTGATTTAGAAATACCATGTTAGGCGAAGACTTAGTTATCTTTTCAAAAAAATTGTTTCAAATTATGGCTTATTATAACTTTAAATTAGTTCGCATAAATTCTGCGAGTCAAGATTTCTGCAGCAACAAAGTTTAAGAGCCAGGGGTGAATTTAAACTTAACGGATGTATCAAATACTACTGGGGAGAAATTTTTGATAGCTCACTATGGCAAACGTTTGTTAAATTTGCCTTAACTGGCTTGTAAATTTTGTAATTCTAAGCAAACAAGATCTTCAGACTGGTTTCACCTGAATTTTTCTTTTTTTTTTTCCTCCTTTCCTTAACCATCAGATACATAGGTTGAGTATCCCTTATTCAAATAGTTGGTGTTTTCAATTTTACCAGATGTATCTCAGGGCATTTTGAGTTTTGGGGATGTTTGCATAGACTTTTAGCAGTTGAGCATCTGTAAATCGAAAAATCTGAAATGCTTTGAAATCTGAAACTTGTGTGCTGGGGGTTGAACCCAGAACCTTCACACTGTGCTGCATCTCCAGCCCTTTTCAGAATTTGAAAGAGCATCTGGGTGAGTTCCTAAACTGTCTAGGCTGGGCTTGAACTTGATATAGCCTCCCCAGTATTTGGCTTATAGGCATACACAACAATGTAGGCTAAAATTTGAAACTTTGCATCTTGTTTATTATTTTTTATTTTTTTTTGAGACAGGGTTTCTGTGTAGTCCAGGCTAATCTTGAGCTCACTGTGTAGCCTGGCTAGCCTTGAACTCACATGATCCCCTACCTCAGCCTTCCTGCTTAGTGCTGGCATCACAGGTGTGTGCCACCACACCCAGCCTTGTCTGCATTTCTGATTTTCAGGTTAGGGATGCTCAATTTGTATCACATTTTGAGAAAAGTATACTTTATGTAGCTCTTCTATATTGCTTAATTTGCTCCACCTAAATTGCTTTAATTGCTCTATACATACAGTTGAGTATACTACAGGTTTAATATTAGAAAAGTATGGTTCATGAAAGAAGAGAAGTCTCTTTAAAGAGAATTCATTAAGCCGAGCTTGATGGCTCATGCCTTTAATCCCAGGACTGGGGAGGCTGAGGCAGGAGGATCACCACGAGGCCAGCCTGGGCTACATAGTGAAAACCTGTCTTGAAGAAAAAAAAAAAGCATTAATTGAATACTTGCTGAGTGTGGTGGTTGGCATGGTGGGACAAGTCTATAATCACAGCATTTGGGAGGCTGAGGCAGGAGGATTGCCATTAGTTTGGGGTCAGCATCCTGTCTTAATACTGCCCCGCAAAAGATACTTTAAAATTATGGCTAATTTAACTTTAAAGGAATATTTCCTATTTTAAAGAGAATGCAGCTCTATAGGGAGTCCATTCACTGGCAGTCTGGTAGCCTTTGAGTTGCCAAAAGTTTAGTTTCAGCAGTTCAAATAAAAGACCTCTTTTGGAGCTCTAGAAATAGGCACTTCAGAAATAATCGGTTAAGGGCCGGTGAGATGGCTCAGCGGCTTAAGTGCCTGCCCGGCAAGCGCGAGGGCCCGAGTTCGACTCCCGGAACCCACATACGAAAAAGGGGCCGGTGATATCGCGCAGCGGCACGGGCGCCTGCTGGCGTGCGAGGTCCTGAGGTCGACCCCCCGGTACCCACAAAAAAAAAAAATAATCGGTTAAATCCAAAAGAACATTTTTGCTGAGTAATGATAAGGTAGCACTAGGTTTTGTTTTTGCGGTATTGAGGATTGAACCCAAGACCTTCACACTTGAGCTACATCCCCATCCCTTTTATTTTTTGAGATAGAAACTCACTAAGTCCCTAAATTGCTCAAGGTGAACTTGAACTTTCATCCTTGTGTGTCAGCTCTTTAGAGTGCTGGGATTATAAGGGAGCTGTACCAAGCCCAATGCCCTGAAGTTTTTTTTAAAACATAAGTAGTAGTAAATGTTATTGTGAATATGCAAAATTAATTGAGGTGGCAGTGAGCTCGCTTACTACAAAAAGCTAATAAGGAATTTAGCCAGTGATGTCAGATACACTTTTTACATTAAATTAACGTTTTAGGCTACTTAATTCTTGTGGCCATGCTATGGTAGGTTCTCAATAGAACTTGTGGATAATTTCTAGAAACCTTATATAGTAGAGGAAAATTGTTTAAAACTCACAAATAACGTGATTTTGAGTGCCACTCAAAATTGAAACTTTCTTTTGAGACAGGTCTTGCTTTGTAGTTCAGGCTAGCTTTGAACTTACTATGTAGCCCAGGCTGGCCTTGAACTTGGCTCCTGCCTCAGCCTCCTGAGTGCTGGGATTATAGGTGTGTGCCACCATGCCTGGTTTGAAACATTTTTGTTTAGACAGTTGTTGCGGCTCAATTTATCATAATCCATAATTGCTATATTATATATATTCTGTTATTAGTATATACAGTGGTACCTCAGTTCACAAATTAATTTGTTTTACGATTTTGGGGAAAAATAGCTGTGTTTGTGTTCGTATGGGGAAGATGGCTTTGGTTGTGTTTGTTACCCTATGTGGAGTTTTGTGAACAGAAGCAATTTTGTTGAACGCTTTTGTTTGCGGTCTGAATTGTTTGTGAACAGAAGCATTCGTGAACTGAGGTACTACTGTATTAATATAAATGTTAATATACATATTTTAACTGTTAATACAGAAACATCCATAATAACCAAGATGTCTTTTTAATTGACTTAGGAACTAATTCTTTTCCTAAGCCTTTTTTCACTCTTTCTGGGTTTCTCTGTTGTGTGAATTCCTACCTAGGAGAATAATTTTACTACCTAGTAAGTAAAGGGCTTTATGGTTTGGTGTCTTTTAAAAGATCTTTTTGGTGGTGGTAGTGTATACTCACTGGGGTGGTTGGACATCTGCTTTTTTTTTTTTTTTTTTTTTTAAAGAATTCTTTACAGTGGATAGTATTTGGGAAATTTTGCTGTAATACAGCAGTAAAAGGAGGACTAAATACAGGAAATGGAGTAGTGAAACATGGTAGAGAGAATACAGAACTCATTGATTTGGATGGTTTTTGCTATTTTGTATTTCTGGAGATGCGTATCTCCTTATATAAATTCCATAAGGGAGTAATATTGGAAACTATCCCTACTTCCATCATGTCTTCAGGTTCTATTTGAGTTACAACTTCAACCAAGATGAATTTTTATGTAGTTGAAGTTTCATTCTAGTTATACGCAACTAAACGTTGGGGAAATGTCTCTTGTAGTATTTGTATTTCAGAGATGATTGAAGGACTTTTTTTAAAGGGTGGAATCTTCATGGAGGCATATAACCCAAGTTTTAAGGATTTAGATCACTGCTTACCCTGGGAATGAGAACATGTCACGAATAGTGAGGACAATGACAATGCACAGGGCCTTTTCATTTATATGATAAAGTTGTTTCTTTCTGGTTGGCAAAATTCTGTCTCCGTCTGTCTGTCTGTCTCTGTCTCTCTCGCTCTTTTTTTTTTTTTTTTGGTGGGTACTGGGGGTCGACCTCAGGACCTCGCGCGCCAGCAGGCGCCCGTGCCGCTGAGCGATATCACCGGCCCCTTTTTCGTATGTGGGTTCCGGGAGTTGAACTCGGGCCCTCGCGCTTGCCGGGCAGGCACTTAAGCCGCTGAGCCATCTCACCGGCCCCTCTCTCACTCTCTCTTGTTTGATGAGACTGGGTCTTGCTATGTAGTTCAGACTGGCCTTGAACTCACTATGTAGGCCAAAATGGCCTCAAACTTGTGGAGAACCTCCTGCTTCAGCCTCCTGTGTGTGCCATCATGCCTGGCCTGGTTTTTGGTTTTACTTTGAGTGTCTCATGGACTATCTTAGGCTGAAAGAGGAATTTAGACCTTTTTATAAAAATACTGATTCACCAATGATTTATTCCCCTAGATTACCTGCCAATTTGTAAATTTCTTATAAAAGTGGTTTAGTTGATGTTATCAGCTGAAGTGAAGAGGCATGAATTTAGAAGCACTTTTCTTAATGTCAATCTTATTTGCAACCAACATGGCCTTGTATTTGGGGAAATAAAAAAAAAATTATCTCTAAATGATAATCTAGCCAGGGAAGCAAGAATTAAACTTGTGAGAAGGTGATTATAGTTACCAGTTGAATGGTTACTGAAGAATAGGAGCTGTGCTAGGTTGCTGCATTATTACCTTTAAGTTCTGACTTAAACCTTTATTTCAGGTAAGTGAAATTTATCTTCATTCTCTCCAGTAGGCTGAGTGACTTAACTGCGGGCCATGTACCTAAATGTCACAGTATTTTATACTGGGTTTTTTGGGAAGGGGATGCTTACAGTTTACTAGTCATAGTAATGTAAGCCAACAGTATAAGTTATGGCACCAACTAGCCTAATTCTTCAAATTATGTAGTAATGCAGGGAGTATTAAAATTTTTTTGCATTTTTTTTTTTTTTTGTGGGTACCGGGGGGTCGACCTCAGGACCTCGTGCGCCAGCAGGCACCCGTGCCACTGAGCGATATCACCGGCCCCTTTTTCGTTTGTGGGCTCTGGGATGCATTTTTTAATTTTATGGTACATTTTAGATTTACATAATAACATTCATCTCCATAGGAAATTTGTACCTGTGTATGATATATCTTGCTTCTTCTGTTTTCATTTTTTCTTGTTTGTTCCTTGTCCCTTCTTTCTCCCCCCCCCCCCCGTTCCTCTTTTCTTTTGAACATTTTCTTCCCATTTTCCAGTATCTATTATACATTTTGGTCCTTATTTATACTTTCAGTTTCTCACACCAGAGAAACAATGCAGTATTTAGATGTGTGCATCCATTTGGCTAGAAAGATCTCAAGCTTATCCTTCTTTATGGCAGAATAGTACTCCATTGTATAAAAAAACCTATATTTTTATCTATTTATCGGTTGATGGGCATTTGGGCTGTTTTCCAGGATTTAGCTATTATGGACTGTGCCGATGTAAACATGGGTGTGCATATATCGCTGTGGAATGATGCTTTTAGTTCTTCCAGGAAGATACCAGGAATGGGACTATCTGGGCTGAATGGAACCTCTAGCTTTAGTGTTTTTTTTCGTTTTGTTTGTTTTTTGTTTTTTGAGACAGGGTCTTGCTGTGTAATTCAGACAGGCCTTGAACTCACTCTGTAGCCCTGGCTGGCCCCGAACCCACAGCAGTCTTCCTGCCACAGCCTCCAGAGTGCTGGGATTAGAGGCATGTGCCACCACACTAACTTTAGTTTAAGGAATTTCCACACCAGTTGCCACAGTGGCTGCACCAGTCTACACTCCCACCAACAGTGGAGAAGTTTCCTTTAACCCCACAGCCCCACCAGCATCTGTTCTTTGATTTCTTGATAATAAACATTAGGAGTTTTAAAATTGTTGTCATCCATCACTATACTATTTTCACACTACCGCTTTAGTCTAAGGTACCATTTGTACTATTCAAACTACCAAGAAATCCTAACTAATCTCACTGCTTTCTGTTACCCTTTATTTTTGGCACAGTTTAGATCAAAACACTCATGTGGTGAATAGCTTCCAAACAAGGCCTCGTCCAGTCAGATTTCTTCTTACCTCTCCCTGCCTTCCTGGTCATCACCCTTCAAGTCCTACTTTGCCACCTTTTTTTTGCCTCCAAATAAGTCATGGCCATTTCCATCAAGACCAACTAATGCTGTTCTTGTTTTATACACTTTGAAGGCAGTTGAGTAATATTGGCTGCTGACTTTTTATCAGTCAGATCCTTTAGAAAGCTTTTGCTGGCTTTGAGCTGCTTATGTTTTTGTTGCTCCATGATGGTTATCCTGAACATGATAAAATAGATTTTGCTTAGATGAACTTGAAATTACTTCTTTCATAAAACCTTTTTATTAGTATATGTTTGTGGTATGTAATAAATACATTCATCCTGGGGAATTGGTACACGTACATACCCTTTTTACTTCCCTTTCCCCTCTTACCAGTCTCCCCTATTCCCAGATTGAAATTATTTGACTTTATAATCATTTATGTATTTTTGCCCATCAGAATATAAGCTTTATTGTACTGGCGATTGAACACTGGTCCACAGGCTAAGCTGCATTCCCAGCCCCTCCTATCTTTCCATCCATCCATTCATCACTAAGTTGCCCAGGCCGGCCTCGAACTTGAAATCCTCCTGCCTCAGCCTCCCAAGTAGGTGGGATTACAAGCATGTGCTAACATTTTTTTTTTTTTTTTTAAATCACTAACCTTTAAAACAATTTTCACTGTTCAGTAGGTGCAGGATAACTAACCTGACTAGCTGACTAGTGCCATCTAATACACATTTGTAACACAGATTTTATAATATTTCTTCATAGCTCAATGGCTTTCTGATCTCCATTTGTAGTAATTTTACTTGGGGATTAGGTTATTGGGTGATGGTGCTTTTCCCCTCAGCCCCTAAGACAGTGGTGGCAAACCTATGGCACATGTTACTTTTCTTCTCAAGCAAAAGATGTTACGTAGAGTTGTGTTTTCTAAACTGAAACCTCATTATTCAAGTTTAATTGCAGTGTTGGCACTTTGTGATAAGTAAGTTGGGTTTTGGGTTGCATTTTGGCACTTATTAAAATCACTGCCCTAAGGGGTATTTAGAATTCGTGCGGTGTTTCTGTTAATCACAGAAATGAGGAGGAAGGGCAGGCAAGTGTGTATATGCATTCATGTGGTGTCCTGATGGAATTGGAGCCCAGGGCCAGTAGCTGCATTGTTGGTGGAGCCCAGGGTAAGTGTTGCTGCAATACCTGTGACAGTCCTGCATAATGGATATAGATTGGTGAAGATGCTAATACAGTAGTACCTATGTTATAAACGCTGGAATAGATTAGATCTTTACTTGAATATTGAAAGTCAAGGTTTATTTTTTGTTGTTGTTTTTGGTTTTGGAGACAGGGTCTTACTGTGTAGTTTAGGCTGGCCTTGAATTCACGATGTAGCCCAGGCTGGCCTCAAACTCACAGCAAATCTCTTGCACCACGCCCACCAAAAGTCAAGATTTTAAGAGCTACTGATGGTTTTACTCATCGATGGTTCTATACCTCACTGTAATGTGTGTATACCCATTTTGATGAATGCAGTTGACAAAATGGGCCCATGAAATATTTCAGTAGCAATTTAATGAATATTTATTGGGTTTAACATATGAAAACTTTTTGCTACAGATATACAAGTTCTTGACTTAGAAAGTTTATAGGACAAGAGAGACAACACAGCAAGCAAGCATGGTGCAAAAGGGAAAGATGAAGGGATAAATTGCTTTGCATTAGAATTTGTAGAGATGACTGTAGGAAAGATTTGCACAGAAAGTGAAAACAGGTAAATTTAGTTGAAACTATTTGATGGGAATTAGTAGGAGATAAAACTTTAAAAGACAATGCTGGGATGATAGTGTGGCATGATTTAAATGGTTGAAAAATGAAATATCTTTGATGAGAACAAAGCCCAAAAGGAGTATGGTAGCAATAGAGAGAGGTCAGAGATTTTGAAAAGCTAAATGATAGGCTACTAGTGGTGTTTTGTAGGTTTTATTCCAGTTTTTAATCAATGATTTAAAATGAGGGCAGCTGGGCATGGTGGTGCATGCCTATAATCCCAGCTCTCCAGAGGCCGAGGCAGGAGGATCACTGTAAATTCGAGGCCAGCCTGGACTACATAGCAAGACCCTGTCTAAATAAATAAATAAATAAGGGCATAGTTGGAATGCCCTTGAAATGTTTGATGATTTAAATCTGCCTAGCCTGATAGTGTCTTGGATGATAATATCAGGATCTGAAAAAGTTTTGGTAGTCTGAGAAAGATAGTTCACATCTAACAGGATTGAATCGACAAGAATTAAGTCCTATATACAGCTGATTTAGCAAACTGTGGTGTGAGTCCGCATGTGGTATGATTGCCAAATAAGCTAAGGTAACGTGAACTACATGTATTCGAGGTATGTAGTGTGTAGAAGTGAAAAATCTTTAGTTTATTCTCAGTTTCTCAAACTCAGTCTGCATCTACTAATACTGTGTTACAGATAATATTCTAAAGTGACTCTTGAGGATCCCAGACTCTTGAAGGCACTTTAGTTTGCAATTGTCAGGGTAGGAATGATTTAGCCAAGCATAGAAAATAACTGAGTCATGAGCTTTGTGTGCATGGTATATGAAGTGCTGTCATTGGGGAGAAGAAACAGATTTACTGTAGAATTTTAGGGCTGTAGATCTTGGCTCAGTATAAAGACTTTCTAATTAGGAAATGTTTAAAATTAAAGTGCACAGGCCTGAGGGGACAGGCTTGGCTTTTTTTTCCTGAGAAGAGTTAGAACAGAGCAACTACCTCTGGGTCAGATTGCAAATCAGATTGCTCAATTCTGGAAATTTGGTGACTGACCTCTGTGAGGGAGGGAAAATATGACTTAAAAATTGGAGCCTAGGTGAAAGGAATGTTTCAGACTATACAACTCATCACTGTTCTTAATTACTGATATTGCATTTATTAATGTTCAGAATTCATCTTTGTATTTGGTCACCTCATTGTGGCACTGGGTCTGAAAGCTATATTTTTCTAGACTTTTAAAACCTTTTTTCTGTGTGTGAGAGTACTGGGTACCGAGCACCGAAGGGTGCTCTACCACTGCGCTATATGCACCAATTCTTTTTTACTTTTTTGGTTTTTGAGACACCGTTCTACTATATATCCCAGGCTGACCCTGAACTCACAGCAATCCTCCTGCCTCAGCTTCTTGAGTGCTGGGAGGTGTGCGCTCCAACACTTGGCTTTATTTTTTTATTGCAAGACAAAGTCTTGCTAACTTGCCCAGGCTATTTTTGAACTTGTGGTTCTCCTACCTCAGTCTCCCAAGTAGCTGGAAGTGAGGCATTTGTAACTGTGCCTGACTACATTTTAAAAACTTTCCTAAAGTACAAAAGATTTTCAAGATTTCACATTTGGTTCATCTTTGATACCATCATAGTGTCATGATGCACTTTTGAGAGAATATTAGATTAGAACTTCTCTTAAGACTCATATTGGTTTTGTGTTGCTCCTTCACCATCTTTTGTTGTTATGAGACAGGGGTCTCACTGTATAGTTCAGGCTGACCTTGAACTCACTATGTAGCCTGGGTTGGACTCCAACTTACAGTGATCTTGCCTTAGCCTCAAAGGGCTTGGATCATAGGCGTGTGCCACCACGCCTGGCTGCCCCTTCACCATTTTAAGTGTTACCTACTTGCTGGAATGAAAAGTTTTTTTTTTGTTGTTGTTGTTGTAATTTAAACTATAAGAAAATTTGTTTTGCAAACAAGCACTGAGCAAAATTTTGTTTTTGTTTGCAAACTCTGCATTGGGTGACAAACACAACCATGGCCATCTTTCCAGCACAAACATGAATGTGGCATCTTCTCCAGAATTGTGGAACTAGTTACTAGTAAACTTGGTTTACTAGTTTGTAAACCAAGGTACCACTGTACATGTAAAAATGCAGCCGGGCATAGTGGTGCACAACTGGTAATCCCAGCACTCGGGAGGCTGAGGCAGGAGGGTCGCCATGAGTTCAAGGCTACCCTTGGCTACATAGCGAGTTCAAGGTCAGCCTGGACTACGTAGTTAGACTTTGTTTCAAACAAAACTAAAAAAAAAAAACACAAATAAAAATGAAAACTTGATGATAGAGTAAGTGCTAGGTCCTGGGTTCAGTTTCCAGTGTTGGAAAAACTCAAATTATTTCATCAATACATAGAGTATTGCTTTATGAAATGTTTATTCCTAGGTACTCTTTTTTTTTTTTTTTTTTTTGTACAGTGTGCTCACAGGGCCTTTTTATTTTGCTCTTTTAATGACTTTCATTGGAAAGCCAGTTTTTCAACAATTTCGTTGAATGTGGATGGAAAAGTGTTATTTTATATTGCTGAATTTGTGTTATTTATCCGAGACCTCAGTCTTATATTTATCTATCTACCCTGCCTTAATTTTTGATTAGCAGAGCCAATAATGATGGATTAGAAGAAATGGTTTTTGCTCTAGATAATGGAAAACAGTCATTATTACTTAGAAGTAGTTAATGTTGATGATGAATAGATGAATAATTGGCTACAGTATAAACAGAGTATTGCCTTAATCACTTTTTATGTTGGCGAGAGAGTACCTGACACCCACAGTCTAAAGGAGAGTTTATTTTGGCTCACAGTTTCAGAAGTCTCAGTCCTTGCATGGTCAGCCAGGTCCAAGGCAGGAAGGGCATGATGGAAAGATCTGCCTGGGAGGAAAGTAGCTCACAATATGGAGGCCAGGAAGCAGAGAAGGGAGAAGCTGGGGAAGGAGATACATGTACCTTTCCATGTCACACCCCCAATAACTCGCCTCCTACCAGGGTGTCCCCCCACACTCCTGGCAGTAAACCATCTGTAGCAGTCCCATAATGCAGTCACCTTCCACAAGCCCTTCCTCTGAGCTCATGGGGCTTTTTGGGCCTTTCTTAGTAACTGCAACAGTTGTCCTCCCTATTTTTCTGTT
Source organism: Erethizon dorsatum (assembly GCA_028451465.1). Lineage (NCBI taxonomy): Eukaryota > Metazoa > Chordata > Mammalia > Rodentia > Erethizontidae > Erethizon > Erethizon dorsatum. Next base: position 112,767,660 of record CM051823.1, read on the forward strand.
GTTGCCTTTATGGAATTTTTTCATTTCCTGTTGTGTTGTTCTTGCCTCCTAGATATTTAAGGGTGCTAGTTGCTTTCAATGGTATCTTGTTAGAATTAAATTTTTTAAAAGTTAGGTCTTGTCTTTTTTTTTTTTTTTTTTGTAAGACGGGATTTTGCTGTGTAGTTTAGGCTGGCCTCAAACTTGCGGTGCTCCTCCTACCTCGCTCGGCCTCTTTAGTGCTGGGATTACAGGTGTGTGCCACCGTGCCTGGCCTAAAGTTAGTTTTTTTTTTTTTTTTTTTTTTTTTTGTGGGTACCGGGGGTCGACCTCAGGGCCTCGCGCGCCAGCAGGCACCTGTGCCGCTGAGCGATATCACTGGCCCCTTTTTTTCGTATGTGGGTTCCGGGAGTCGAACTCGGGCCCTCGCGCTTGCCTCACCGTCTCACCGGCCCAGGTATTTTTTTAAGTGAATAATTTTTTTGTGTTTAGAACATTTGCGAACACGCCCCCCCCACCCCATCATACCAGTTTCTATCATCCTCACAGTTCTCTTGTATCTCCCTTTAAACTTTTTTTTTAATCTTTTATTTTCGGTGGTACTAGGGATGGAGCCCAGGGTCTTGCACTGAGTTATGTCTCCAGCCCTTTTTTTTTTTTTTTTTGTTTTTTGTAGGTACCAGGGGTCGACCTCAGGACCTCGCGCGCCAGCAGGCGCCTGTGCAGCTGAGCGATATCCCTGGCCCTTTTTTTGTTTGTGGTTTTCGGGAGTTGAACTTGGGCCCTCGTGCTTGCCAGGCAGGCGCTTACGGCGCTGAGCTACCTCACTGGCCCTCTCCAGCCCTTTTTATTTTGGGCAGTCTCACTAAATTCCCAAGGTAATATATTGAGCTTGTAACTGTCCTGTGTCAGTGTCTTGGGTATCTGGGATTACAGGTGTTCATCACCCAGTCTATCTTGATTTCTTTTTTTTTTTGAGACAGGTACTCACTATGTAGTTCAGGCTGGCCTTGAACTCACAGCTATTCTCCTGCCTCAGCCTCCTGAGAATAGGCTGGGATTATAGGCATGTGCCACTAGGTCTGGCCTAGTTTGATATTTTAATTGTTTTTTTCAATTCTTAGTTACAGATTAGTTGACCAAATTGAAAGCTCTTGATAATGTCATGTAAGGTTACTATTTGATGGCTATATTATGAAAATCTAGAGATGTACATGTTTCAAAGCAGTTTATTGTGTTCTTAGGTTAACCTTATTTGTAAAATAAGACATTTTAGTCCTTGCTTGTCCATAATTCCATGCAGTGAAAGATTTCAACTAAAGTTCCACTTTTCCGGTAACATGAATATTTTTTGTTTATAAAAGATTTCTTCTAATGGAGATGAGGTAAATAGACTGTTAATGTTATATGAGGAAACAATGTATGTGGGAGTCTTTTCAGCCTCAACACTACTGATGAGGGCTGGGGACATAGCTCAGAGGTAAAGCACTGGCCTAGCATGTGCGAGGTTCTGGGTTTAACCTCCAGTACTGCAAAAAATAAAATAATATTTATCAACAGTACTGATGTTTTATACTAGATAATTCTTTTTTGTGACTAGCTGTCTTGTGTCAGTGGTAAGATGTTTACCAGTGTATTTGGCCTCTACTTGGCCTATGAGACAATACCAGCAGAAGGACACAATAGTCAGAAGCTGAGCTTAATTTACTGGTAGTTGGAGGAGTTTGAATGGTGGAAGTTTTAGGGGAGACTTTTTTCTCAGAGCCTTAGAAGTATAAGAGTGGCATATACTCAGGTGTTGTGGGAAAAACGGGAAAGTAGCCAGGAGTTTTAGGGTGGACTTACTGCGTTTAAATTGTAGAATTTTATCTCTTTGTTGATATGCAGTTCTCAAGAAATTTCTTTCACTGGCACTCAGGAGGCTGAGACAGGAGGATTTCCTGTGAGTTCAAGGCCAGCCTGGACTACATAGTTCAAGGCCAGCCTGAACTACATACTGAGAACCTGTCTCAGATAAACCAAGAAAAAAATGTTTTTTCAGTAGGCAAAATAAATTATTTTTAAAAAATTTTTATTTTGGAATAAATACAGAGAAATAGAGATGAGCCGGGGGATAGATGACCAGAGTTGGATACCCTGAACTGAGTAGGGTAGAAAGAACAAAACCGCTCTGAAGTAGAATGTACAGTGTGTCAACTTTTATTATCTAGAGATGTAAAAGGTATTGGGAGGAGTTGACCTACTGACCTCTGTGTTTTTTCTGTTACACATGATGTATCTATTATGCAAGCATGGGGATGATGAGGTGTTTTGTTTTTTGTTTTCTTTTGTTTTGTCTTTTTGAGACAGGGTTTTGCTATGTAGTTCCGGCTGGCTTTTTTTTTTTTTTTTTTTTTTTTTGGTTTTGGCCAAACTTTTTATTTAGTATTCTGTAGTTGTTTAACACACACTTAAATGGTCTTACTGGGGGAGGGGGAAGGGGAGGTTCTTGCATATTCCCAAGGAAATGTCAAAAAGGCAAATTATGGCCAGCATTATCCATTTGCTTTTTTGGGTTTACTGGGTGAATAGCACTTTTCTTACGTAGGTATCTGATCTCAGGCTTTTTCATACTGAGAACATGGAGATTTCAGTTGGAAGACACCCTGAAATCCTAAGAGTACCATACCCCAACCACCCTCTAATAGCTAGCTTGTCTGTACAGTCAGAATGGTTCATCTCTCAATGGAGATCCCGGCTGGCTTTGAACTCACTTTATAGCCCAGGCTGGCCTTGAACTTCAGCAGTCCTCCTGCCTCAGCCTCCTGAGTGCTGGGATTACAGGTGTGCAGTACCACTCCTGGTTGATGAGGTGTTTTGTTTTGTTTTGGTATTTTATAGGTTGTGTGGAAATTAATGTTGGTTCTTAGTTTGTATAACTCCACAGAATAGATTTTGAGGTCAGGTGTGTGGGGGGAGATTAAAATAATTACTGTGCTGGGGCTGGGGATTTAGCTTAGTGGTGCAGTGTCTGCCTGGCAAGCATGAGGTCCTGAGTTCAGTTCCTGGTACACCCCCCCCCGATGCCGGAAACAGAAAATCCAGAATAATTATTGCTGCTGCCACCATCATTATTATGAACATAAAACTTAAAGGTAGTTTTTACTATGTAATATGCATGTAATTGAGTTTTGCAGATAACTTGGACATTTTTGAACTTCGAGTTGTGGATTATACTGATTGGTAGATTGTCTCTTTGGTGGGGTTGTGTTTTGTTTGCTTTCCAATGTCTCACCATTCTGTAGGACGTGGTACTTTTAAGTATTAAGTTTAAAAGCCAGGCTCAGTGGCGCATGCCTGTAATCCCAGCACTCCGGAGGCTGAGGCAGAAGGATTAGGAGGATGGCTGGGAATTTTGAGTCCAGCCTGGGCTACATAGTGAGTTCAAGGCTAGCCTGCACGGGAAAGCAAGACCTTGTCTCAGAAAACCAGAAAAAAAAAAAAAAAAAAGATTACTTTTTACTGTAGTTTCATAGTTTTGTACTTTTACCGTAATCTGTTGATGACTTTATTATATGCTTGATGAAGATGAAATGGGGAAAAATACAGCATTAAACTTAGAATAAATAGGACCTCTTTTTTTTAAATATGAGAAAAAATTAGTTGCTGCATGATACAAGATGAAATAGAAATGGAAAATAGGTGTATGTACTAGTTAAAAGGAAAACTTAATACTTGATAAACTGGAAATTTTAATTTACTAAAGTTTTGTTTTCTTGGATTAGATCTTGGGATCTTCTGTAATAAACACTCCTAATTGACATAAGTGATTTTAAAACATGGTGTACTTTTTTTTGCCCTTTCAGTATAATAATCATGAAATTCGTTCTGGAAAACACATTGGTGTCTGCATCTCAGTTGCCAACAATAGGCTTTTTGTGGGCTCTATTCCTAAGAGTAAAACTAAGGAACAGATTCTCGAAGAATTTAGCAAAGTAACGGGTAAGTTGGATTTATTTTGAAGAAGGTACAGCTTTTTAATAATGAAGATAATAGCAAGTTACTGTGTTTCAAGTATTATTCTAAGCACTACATTTGTTGACTCATTGAATCTTCACAACTTTATGAGGTAGGTAATCCCATCTTGTGGATAAGGAAAATAAGCACAAAAGGAGAGAGTTTTGGAAAATGACTTGTTCAAACTTACTTATTTATTCAAAGCATCTTAGTAATGCAGCCAGAATTTGAACTTATTCTGCAAATCATTGTTGTGCTTCCCTTATTTTGCAGTTGTGTGTTTTTATATATTTTTCTAGCTGTTAGCTGATCCTTAGTAGAGCTTTTTTTTTTTTTGTGGGTACCAGGGGTCGACCTCAGGACCTCGCCTGCCAGCAGGCGCCCCTGCTGCTGAGCGACATCACCGGCCCTTTTCTCATATGTGGGTTCCGGGAGTCGAATTCGGGCCCTCGCGCTTGCCAGGCAGGCGCTTACGCCGCTGAGCCATCTCACCGGCCCTAGAGCTCTATGAATGATTCGAATTTTTCCAAGTTATGAATAATGAGTATTCTTGCCATAAGCAGAGATTATATGTTGGTAATGTGATATAATTTCTGTGAAATGTAAAACATCTTTTTTAACTCTTTCCAAATGATAGGCTGCTTATATTATAAAACATTTGTGTTTGTGTACAGTGTTATTAGTCTTTTAGTCTTTAGGAATATTTAAAGTTCTTAGTAATACTTATTTTTTCCTTTGAAAAAAAGCCACTGATACCCGAGGGCAGAAAAGTATTGTTAAGGAGAATTTTAGTGTTTGCTTGCATGATAATAAATATCTTAATGATTTTTGATCTATGCTGGCATTTTCTTTAAACAATTTACTTAAAAAACACATTTTCTTTTCATGGGGGTTTCTGAGTTGGGAAAACTTGGAAAGGGTAGATTAGGAAAATTATATGGACTTTTTTTTTTTTTTTTTTAATAATCCTTCGGGGAGATGGCTGGTTAAGGAACAGTTGTTTTTCCGTAATGATATTTAAGTAGATCTTAGAAAAATCTTTGATCTACTTGTTCTTGCTATTTTTTTTATGTAATTTCCCTGGAATGGTTGCTTACTTTCAGAGGGTCTTACAGATGTCATTTTATACCACCAACCGGATGACAAGAAAAAAAACAGAGGCTTTTGCTTTCTTGAATATGAAGATCACAAAACAGCTGCCCAGGCAAGGCGTAGGCTAATGAGTGGTAAAGTCAAGGTCTGGGGAAATGTTGGAACAGTTGAATGGGCCGACCCTATAGAAGATCCTGATCCTGAAGTTATGGCAAAGGTAATGAAAATTAAGTTAAAAATAATATTTGAGGAATTGATGGAAGAAGGATGAGGGTAAAATAACTTACAAAATGAATCGTGTATATCGTTTTCAATCATTTCTGAAGGTGAGAGAAGATTAGGGCCACACACTACAAATACATGTATTTGTTCTACAAATACATGCTACATATATATATAGTGTAGAGCCCACACTACATATATATATATATGTTCATGGGAAGTGATTTATTCAGGAACACTTATCTATTATAATCTCATGATGAAGTAGTGAACCCACATGTTTTAGCGATAGTTCACTTCCAAGATGTATAGATTGTAAGAGAAATTCTGGGTTTTGAGAATGGTGCCACTAGCTGACATGGTTTTTGTGTTAAAAGTCCTATTCCTAAAAATAGTGAACTGTATTGCTGTAGCAGAACTACTGTAGTTATAGCATTTAACTATTATTAGGCATCCTGCTTTAGGGGAGTCAGTTGAGACACCCTGTGAAAATAAATATATCTTGATTCAACACTTTACTGTATACTCCTACGGTCTACAATTAAGTTAATCTGTGCTTTGTCTTTTAAGGATCTCCTTTAATAGTTACAGGCTAGATATCAAATACAGGTAGTATACTTAAATCTATAGGGGAGGAATGAACTGCTGGGAAAACTGGATATTATTAAAGGATGATGTTCTTAAAGGACAGGATACTTGGGGTTCTTTTTTCCCTCTGGCCTGTAAAACTCATGGGTTACACTTAAAAAAGTTCAAATGCTATTCAAATATTTTAGGAACAAGGGAATGATGTTTCTTAGACAAAAAGTTATGTTTGGTAAGAGTGTTTTGAGAAGCTTTCAGAATTAAGAATGTGTGTGTTTGTTTTTGGTGTATTATTTTTTGGTGATGCTGGGGATTGAACCCATGGCCTCATATATGCTAGACAAGTGCTCTGTCACTGAAACATCTCACTAGCCACTTCACAATATTTTAAACACTTCTCCTAAGATTTAAAAAGCCAGGTCCTAATTAATTTTGATCATTTCTGTTAGGTGTTAAACATTCAACAGTGGTAGAGGGCATGGCATTCACATGGTTATGAAATAACTATTTTTGATTATATAATAATTATTAATGTATTAAAAAGTACTAAACAGGCTGGTGAGATGGCTCAGCGGCGTAAGCGCCTGCCTGGCAAGCGTGAGGGCCCAAGTTCGACTCCCGGAACCCACATACGAAAAAAGGGCTGGTGATATTGCTCAGCGGCACGGGCGCCTGCTGGCACGCAAGGTCCTGAGGTTGACCCCCGGTACCCAGAAAAAAAAAAAAAAAGTACTAAACATATAGTCTACATTTTTCTTTTTGAATAGCAAGGTTTATACCTAAATTGCACAGGAAGTACAGAGAATTCTCCTACCCAGCCTTGTCAACATTCTTCATTGTAGGTAGCACATTTGTTAAAGTTGGTGAGCCAACATTGAGCAACCAAAAGCCAGTAGTTTGCATTGACTTTGCTTTTGGTGTACTCTTATGGGTTTTGACACATACATAATGACATGTGTGAGACAATCAGCTCTTTCCTTTTTATAGAGGAAAGATCGTTTGGTTCGTAGTTTCAGTCCATGATTGCTTGGCTCCTTAGCTTCTGGACCGTCTGTAGGAATATGTGGCAGGGGAAGATGATTCCCGCAAAAATTGAGGAGGAGGAGAGCTCCCAGTTTCTTCTGTTCATCCCTACCTCCCAGTCCCTGGCAATTACTGACATTTTAAAAATTGTCTTCATAATTTTGCCTTTTCAGAATGTCATATAGTTGCAGTCAGGTAGTATGAAGATTGGTTTTTTTAAAATGTAGCAGTAGGCATTAAGGGTCCTCTCTGGTTTTTTTTGTGGCTTTATGATTCATTTCTTTATTTGTTTTTGAGATAGGGTCTCATGTAGTTCAGGCTGGCCTTGAACTCACTATGTAGTCCAGGCTGGCCTCGAACTCACAGTGATCCTCTTGCCTTAGCCTCTGGAATGCTGGGATTACGGGTGTGCACCACCACACCTGGCTCTGATTTATTTCTTCGTAGTGTTGAAAATTTCATTCTATATGAGTTCGTCTGTTCACATACTGAAGGACATCTTGGTTACTTCCAGTTTTTGGTCATTATGAATAAGGCTGTTACAAACATCTGTGTGCAAGTTTTTGTGTGGATGAAAAATTTTCAACTCCTTTGGGAAAAAACTAGGGAGTGAGATTGCTGGATTGTATAGTAAAAATATGTTTAGTTTTGTAAGAAGCTGCCAAACTTGCAAAGAGGCTGCACCATTTTGCTTTCATCCTGACATGAATATAATTTCTGTTGCTTTGCATCCTCACCTACATTTGGTGTATTAGTGTTTTGGCTTCTGGTGTTTTGAATTGATGTGCATTATTACCTCACTTTTGTTTTAACTTGGTAATGATAAATGACATGAAGCATTTTTTTCATAAGCTGCTTTGCCATTTTATGTCTTCTTTGGTAGCACTTGTTTTGTGGGTTGGGTTGGGTTTTGTTTTGTTTTGTTTTGTGACAGTGTCTTGCCATGTAGTTCATGCTGTCAGGCTGGCTTGGAAGTCGCTATTTAGCCCAGACTGGTCTCAGACTCATGGTGATTCTCTTGCCTCAGCCTCCTGAGCGCTGGGATTTCAGGTGTACACTACCACCCCAGCCTATTTCTCTAACCTGGTCAGTAGTTTTTCCTTGGTATTTACCCAGAGGAATTGAAAACTTTCTTTTTTGTAATTCTTGTGATGGTGGTGATTCGAGTTTAACTTTGCGGGTGGGGTCTTGAAAAGTGAATTCTGGGAAATGTACAGGGGATTTTTTTTTCTTTTTGTATTTCAGGTAAAAGTGTTGTTTGTACGCAACCTTGCCAATACTGTAACAGAAGAGATTTTAGAAAAGGCATTTAGTCAGTTTGGGAAACTGGAACGAGTAAAGAAACTAAAAGATTATGCTTTCATTCATTTTGATGAACGAGATGGTGCTGTCAAGGTAGGTGGTGGAATTACCATGGGAATCTAAATGAGACTAATTTTTTGTCATCGTAGAACCAGTGTGTTTTGAAAATTAGAGGAAATATAGAGGTTATTAAATCCACTCAAGCAAAGTTTCAGTGGCCTTAGTGAGTTAGCCAGTTTTTTAAGTTAAAAATTTGTTGAAGAGCTGAATCTTACGTAAAACTTCACCAGTCCGTTTTATGTCACTGACTGAGGCTATCATCCTAGTAATGATAATAGCTTTTTAACTTTTAAATGAATTAATTGTTCTGAAATATTGTTTTTGTTTTTATATTGATTATCTAATTTTTTTAAGGCTATGGAAGAAATGAATGGCAAAGACTTGGAAGGAGAAAATATTGAAATTGTTTTTGCTAAGCCACCAGATCAGAAAAGGAAAGAAAGAAAAGCTCAGAGGCAAGCAGCAAAGAATCAAATGTGAGTAAAATCTGTATACTTTGTGAAAAACTTGCATACATTTTAATTTTGATATAGTAACAATAGCAGATATTGGTCTAACTTGTTAAATTCTTAGCATGTCTTTACCTTTTGAAGAAGACTTGAAAACTTTGAGTCATAGAGGAATACCAGCGATTTAAATAGATGTTTATTGAGCTCTTGGCTATTGACCATACTTGTGAAAGTAGTTAAAATAACGCATTTTATTTAATAAGTGGAAAAATCAGTCTTGGATATTTGTTGCCACATTTTACCGAATGTTCTTAAGTTGTTTTAAATATTATGTGTCCATATCTTTTAATATGTTTAGTTAAAGGTAGAGTTATTCCTTAGAGGTGGAAAATAATTAAATCTCCCATTACGTTAGACTATTTTCTTTGTACCAAAAACGAGCTCTTTTTTAAATAACTGCCTCATTACATTGCCTCTGCAAAGATTTCATATAATGTGAATAAATTTTGAAAAGTGAAATAAAGTTAATAAAGTAACAGCTGGGTGTGGTGACATACCCCTATAATCCTAGCACTTGGGTGGCTGAGGTAGGAGGATCATCATGAATTGGAGGCCAGCTGGGGCTACATAAATGAGTTCAAGGCCAGCTTGTAGTATGTAGTGAGACTCTGTCTCCAGAAAAAGAATAGTAAAATAGTATATTATCAAGATAAGTAGATGTGTAATGAATTGTGTTAATCGGAGAGACCTTTTCAGAGGATATATATATAAAAGGATTATCTGATCAGTAAGAAAGTGAAGGAAATTTTCAGTTGGTAATTAGTTGACTTCTAAGGAGAAGAGTAACTGCTATTTTATGTAAAAACATTTGTCAGTATAAGTAATATTTATGGACAATTTTCTGCTAACTGCCCTGGATAGAATGCAAAAGAAGAGGGAGTGAAATGCTTCTACTTATCTCTGTTATTTCATAATCAATTTAGTGATCAAATCCTAGTTTTTGTATTTACTTCAGCATTTGGGCAAAGTTGGGATCAGACTAAATCATGTAAGATCCCTTGGATTATGATTATCAGAATGACCTATATTTGTTGCAGGACCAAAGAAATGTACTTTATAGAGCCCATGGTAGTAAAAACAAGAGACTAGCTTTAATGTTATACAGTGTATCTCAAACCCCTGAGAAAACTGTATGTAGAGTAGTGTCATATCTTTTTCAAAATAGAGTGAATATTGTATTCATTAAAACAGCGAAGTGTAAAAACAACCCAAAACATAAAAGTAGCGAAGTGTAACTATAGGAAATTATATTAGATATGTGATTAAAACAGTTACATTTGTGACTCCATAGGTGATAGTATGTAGAAGGTGGAAGATGTTAGTATAATGCTGGTATTTGAAAAGGAGAACAAACGAGAAGGGCAACTTCATGTGATGCTTGTACTTGTGTCATTTGCTACTTTTTTTTTTTTTTTTTTAATTTAAACTATAGCATGTATTTGTACTTAATCCTCATTGCCTCTCTGAGTTAGGTGCCCTATTCCCCAGCTTGAGATGAAGAAACTGAGGCATTGAAGTAAACTTGTCTAGGTTCAATCACATGGCTAGTAAGTTGTAAGAGTTGGGTTTGAAACGAGATGGTCTGGCCCTAGAGGTTTCATTGTTAATCATTCATACCAGTTTCTTAGTCTCTGTACTATTGACGTTTGGAGCTGGTTGTGGAAGCTAGCAGTATCCCTAACCTTTTCCCATAAATATTAGTAGCAGCCTCCCCCAATATGACAACCATATGTCTCCTGATGTTACCAGATATCTACAGTGGTTGGGATAGAGGTGGCAGAATTACCCCTGTTAAGAATCATTGTGTGGGTTTGCTGATGGTAATTGATTATTTAGAGCCAGAAAAAGATGATCAGTCATTACCATATAACAATAAATTATCACAATCCCAAAAATGTTCTGAAAATTTAGTGAACTAAAATAGCTTTTTTGGGTAGGGGTTGAACTGAGTCTCCTTTTGTAGTACAGACTGTCCTTGAATTCATTATGTAGCCCAGGCTGGCTTTGAACTCGCAGCCATCCTCCTCCCT